>JAODAL010044894.1:0-32455 GCA_025379985.1 Phyllomedusa bahiana | reverse complement strand
TGTTGGTGGGGGTTTTAACCCACCAAAAGGTTTTGCCTCTACTTATGCGTTTACGGTAAAGGCGGATAGCATCGTGGGTAATTAGAGGCTTCTCAAAAAAGGCCCAGGCTTGGAGGTCCGGGACTTTTTGACGGCGAATAAGCGAGGAGCGGGTTTGCGCTGACCGTGGGGGGGAAATCTATCAGCGGACTTTGGGCCCGCCCTCTCCTTTTTTGAGGGGGAAAACCTATGCCCCTTACCCCGTCTTCCTCCTCATCCAGTGATGAAGCGCTCGCAAGAAAATTCTGTGAAAAGCCCACTTTTTTCCAAAATGTCTCATCATCTTCATCAAAAGGTACTTCGTCGTCCTGACTTTCTGCATCCAGGGCTGGGGCTAAAAGCAAGGGGGGCTGCAAGGCGTTGCCGACCCCCGGGAATTTTTTGCCGATTGCCGGTTTCCTTTCCTCCTCTGATGGGTTTCAGTAACTGGGGTAGAGCGGGAAAAAATATCCTCTTTGGCCTCTTGATCTTTTGACATGCCTTCTGCCCCTCAACCAAATTTTGTCATTAAAGAGGTTTAAAGAAAATGGATTATCCACGTGGTGGGTACAGAGTTGACATTTGGGTGCTTCATGTTGGCGGATGCTGATGATGTGATCGAATTTGTGGCGTGACTGGGAGGACGAGGAGGGGGAAGATGTGGATGAGGTTGCTTAACCAATGTGGAAGTTTTGGGGAGCTGTTCGTTACTGAGATTTACGGGGCCCCGACCAGAGTGACGGCCCCGACGGTCCTGAACCGACGATCGTGGCATGGGGTTGTCGCCAGCTGGAAGGACACCTTCTCTCGTCCTCTCTCCCTGTCTAACCCCCCTTTTTTTGCTTACCACCGGGATTTCGCTCCATGTTTGGAATATAAAAATTTGAGAAGGGATGGAAGAGTTTTGGGAAGTTCTTATTAAAGACGGCAAATCACGCTATTCTAAAAACTCTCAAATCAAAACAAAAATTTCTGTATTCAAATTTAACTGCAAAATAGATCTATCAAAAAAAGCTGGCCTGCCAAAAATGAAAAAACACGTATCTGAAATTTTTGGATAATACAAGGTATTTTTGGCACCTTTCAATTACCCTTTGGGGAATACAAAATTGTGTATTTTAAATTTTAAAATGCAACGTGCCTCAATGAACAAATTGGATGGGAAAAAAGTGCAAATAACCGTTTCTGAATTTTTTGGTTAAAAGGTATTTTTGGCATATAAACCTGTGTGACTACAGAATTGCTGGTTTCTATTTAACTGCAAGGGGTTTATCAACAAAGGGGGGAATGGGTAAAATTAAAAATAAACCCCTATCTGAAATTTTATAGATAATAAAAGTGGAGTTTTGCCCTAAAAAGAGACCTGCAGTTACTGAAAGATGTGTATCTAATATAAGTTCAGGTGCCCAATACAGGAAATATTTCAAAGAAAACTTTTAAAAAAAATAAATTTTTTCAGTGAATTCTACACTAAGTCTTGGTGAACTTTACCAGTATTTTTTAGAGTTGTCTTTGTTTCCCCGCGCCCCCCACCCCCCTCGGCCCCCCTTTGACTTTACGGGGATGCCCTTTAAAAATTCTTGCCTAACTACATAAAATTTTCCCCTCTCTAATTAAGTTGTAGGATCACAGAAAGTAGGTATCTGTGTGAAGAAATAGAATTTTCGTGAGGGGTTTGGGAAAACCGGCAGAGCGCAGGTCCTTGCACATTCACCCTGCTCTTTCTGTAAGCGGATTTGCTGGCGCCAAAATAACAGGAAGCCCCGAAAAATGGCGCGATTTAAAGATGATGCACGTTTTAACCTAAATTATCGCATGATCAAAAAATTTCGATCAAAATACAAACTGTACCGATTTTAACTTTGTCGATAATAATCGTAAACCCTGTGTTGAGCGTTTTTATCGACAAAGTTGAAATCGGAAAGGTTTTTTATGGTGATGAAATTTCCCAGAATGGATAATTTAAAGGGTTTTAAATCTTTTACCATCTTTTAAGATCGCGCCATTTTGGGCGCTTCCTTTGTAATTTTGGGGGCCCCAGAAAAATAGATTACAAAATGGCGGGGTGGTTGTGTGCGACGTCATGACTGGGTGTGTAGGGTTTGCGTTGGCTGGAAAAATCACTGACCTCGTTTTCAAGAACAGCGTTTCCGTTTCGCCTCGTGTCTCTAGGCTCATAGGGATAGATGCGCTCTGCCTGGGCCAAAACAGCTCAGCGAAATTAGTCTATTTTGACAGAGAAACCTTACTATTGCTGTGTCCTTCCAATTTAGTTGATTGAGATTTGAAGTTTTTTATGTAGTTACTAGGATTTTTGAAGCGCTTACCGTGTAATTCCCGGCGGTGGGGGGGGGGGGGGGGGGGGGCGCGGGCGAACACAGACAGCTCTATTAAAAAACACTGGATAAATTACACCAAGACTTAGTGTAGACATTGTGTGGAATATTTTTTTTTAAAAACATTTTTGTATTAAAATTTTTCCCTGGATATTGGGAGCCTGAATTTTTTATTGGAAAAAAAAACCCTCATTTTTTGAAACTGAGGTCTCTTTGTTAGCTGCAAAACTCCATTTTATTATCAGTATACATTTCAGATGGTGTTCTTTTAATTTACCCCTTCACCTGTGATGTTTTATATCCACCCTGCAGTTAAATTACAATACAGCAATCGGTGTCAGCACAGGGTTTTTTGTTGCCCAAAAAAACCGTTTTTCGTACGAAAACATCACAGTTACGTGTTTTTTTACTTTTTCGCACCCACCATTTTAAATTGACGGATTACGTAAATTTAAAAAGAATTCTTATTCCCCCACGGGAATTGAAAGGTGCAAAAAATCCGTTTTTTTATCAAAAACCAGTTAGTGTTTTTTGACATTTGACACCCAGCATTGTTCATTGAGCGCATTACATAAATCTTTTAAAAAAGCAATTCTTTAAATTTCCCCCAAAGGGGAATTTAAAGGGGCAAAAAATACCGTTTTATATCAAAACATAAAGTTAGTGTTTTTTGACTTTTGCCACCCCATTGTTCATTGACGCAGCATCTCGTTAAATCTTAAAACAGCAATTTTTTATTCCCCAGGTGAATTGAAAGGTGCAAAAAATATGTTTATTATACCAAAAAAATAAAAGTTAGTGTTTTTTGACTTTTGCGACCCCGCTTGTTCATTGAGCGCCCACGTAAATTTAAAACAGCAAATTTTATTTCACCAAGGTGAATTTAAAGGTGAAGAAATACTTTTTTATACCAAACATAACAGTTCATGTTTTTTTACTTTTTGGACCCGCATTGTTCATTGACGCAGCATCTCGTAAAACTTAAAACAGCAATTCATATTCACCAAGTGAATTTTTAAAAACAAAAAAACCGTTTATTATACAAAACATAACAGTTAGTGTTTTTTGACTTTTGCACACCCACATTTTTCATTGACCAGCTCTAGTAAAAATTTAAAAAAGAATTCTTATTCACCCCGGGGAATTGAAAGGGCAAAAAAAAACCGTTTTTATACCAAAACTAACAGATACGTGTTTTTTGGCTTTTGCCCCGTCCGTTTTGTTGATAGAACCTTGCAGAAAATTTGAATCCAGCAATTTTGTTTTGATTAGGGGGATTTGAAAAATAGCTGTGATTTGCGTCTTTTAAAAAGAGATTTTCCCAAAAATTATTCCATAGCTTCTAAAAATTTTTTATTTCTAAACATGGAGGAAATGCGGGTGGAAAGTGAGCAAAGGGGGGGTAGCAATGGAGGTAGAGGTCGAGGAAAAGGGGCTCTTCCAGTGCTGGCAACAACACGCATGCCCGCGGATCGTCGTTTTCAGGACCGTCAGGCCTGTCTCGCTGGGTCGGGCCTGTGAAACTAAGTAACGAACATCGTCGCCAATTGTCCTCAGTGGTTAAAGCAACCCGCATCTACAGTCTTTCCTCCCCGTCCTGCAGTCACAGCCACAAAAAGTCGTATCACATCCGTCCAACATGAAAACAGCCCAAATTAAAATCGTGTCCCCACTGTGGTAATCCATTGTTGAAAAACCTCTTTGATGACCAAATGTGGTTGGGGTCAGAAGGCTATTAAAAGATCAAGAGGGTGATTTTAGTCTGCTCTGGCCCAGTTATGATGCCCTCAGAGAGGGGAAGGAAGCCGGTTTAATCGGAAAAATCCGGGCGGTCCGGAACGCCTTTCAGTGCCCCTTGCTTGTAGCCCCCAGCTTCTGGATGCAGAAATTCAGGACGACCCAAATCACCCGTGTTGATATGATGTGATGACGACATGCGGATCCATCCTGGGCTTTTCCGCAGAATTTGCTTGCGGCGCTTCATCAGGGGGACGAGGAGGAAGACGATGGGGTTGTGTCAATAAGGGTCCCGCCCCAAAAAGGAAGAGGGGGGTCGCAGAAGTCGCTGATATGATTCCCCCGCCACGGTCAGCGCAAAAACCTCGCTCCTCGCTTATCGCCGTCAAAAAGGCAGGACCTCTCAAGTGGGCCTTCTTTGAGCGCCTCTAATTCCCCCAGCGATGTCTATGCCCCCCTTTTGCCGTAAACGCATAAGTAGAGGCAAAAACCTTAAGGGGTTTAACCCCCACCAAAACATTCTAGTCACTGCAGTGAATGCAGATTGAAATGGAGGGAAACTTGGCCCAAAAAAGGCTAGACCGACGCCGGGCCTCCAACCCCCTATCAACCCTCTGTTCCGCCTCCTCCTCCCCCGCCAACCCCCCAAGGTTCCTCAGGGTGCCCATGTCCTTTTGAGTCATGATCAGGGTCACCTCGCTTCAGCCTCCCCCGTCGCCGGTACCCCAGACCACCCGGACCCCTCCTACCCCCTTTTCCCCCCGCCAGTTTGACGACCGCACGCCTAAGCGGCCATCTAGCAGCCAGCCTTCTGTCTTCCGGGTTTGGGAGCAGAAAAACACTTTAACCCAAACCACCCCAAGCCAAAAAACCTGAAAGTCGGCTTGCCAGGCTTTTTGGGCCCTTTGGAAATTTGCCTTTCCCTCTGGTGGCACAGATGGGTTCCGCCAGTCATGGGGCCCTCGCCTGCCCCCAATACCCGATGTGAGCAGGCATTTCTTTGCCAGAAAAGCCGTCCCCCGCCCCGGCCAGCCACAGTCATCTAAAATTTCAAGGGTTGTTGCATTGTGTTGGAAAAGTCCATCTCCCACCGCAAATGGACTAGTAAGCACGGCAAGGGGCCGTAATCCTGTGACAGCTCATGGGTGGCTGGGGGATGTCTCTGGGGCGCGGGGGCTCTCGGCTCGGCGCACGCTCTTCAAAACCGGGGTGGTGCGGGTTTTTTCCCCCCAAGGCCCCTCTGGTGGCATCAGTGCCAGAGACCCCGGCCCGTTTTGAAAAAATTCCCTTTGGAGACCATCCACACACAGGTCAGGAGTGGGGACGGCTCTCCGCAACGGGGACCGAGGCTGGCGGGTGACAAGAACCTTGTGCCGGGGAAGGGGTGTGCGATAAAGGGGGCAAAAATCTGCTGGCCCCCCTTTAAAGAACGGTGGGGGAGCACCCCCCTTTCCCGGACATGTCATAAACCTTGTGTCCAGAAATTTCTAAAGAGCTCCCCGGGTCGGGTGCCTGTGAAAAAGGGCTCGAGGTTGATTTCGCACTTCCGCCTTTCGACCCTGTTTCGTCCCGCTGGCTGCGTTGCGGTCAGCTCGGCCCTCCCGTCAACCGTCTCATTTTTGACGTGGGCAAATGCTGGATTCCCCCTCCCTGCTCAGCGATTGTGGCAGAGCGCAATGCCATTAGCATACAAAGTGACACATGGTGACAAGAGAGGTGCGGACCTCGGGGGTTAAAACCACCGAGAGTGGGGGCCAGGTAAAAGAGCTCTGCACCATCCTTGCCATTTTTTGAAGAAGCCACCAAAATGGTCAGTGCGGACAATGCCCTTTCAGCATGAGCATTGTGGGATCTTAGTTCTGGAACGATCGTTGGACATCGAAAAAAACAGGCCCCGCCAGCGACGGGGGAGGAGACGGGACACAGATGGGGGACACGGAGCCTTTCTTCGTCAAACCCCAAAAGGGCCCGAAGTTTCACAATTTCACCCGGTTTCATTAGGCAGTGGTTGGGGGGTCCAGAGCAGTGAAAGGTGGGCATCGCTCTCGGGTGCTCATCTCAGCAAGTCAGGGCTGTGTTGAAGCTGTGCCGGAGGCAGTGGAGGAGGAGGAGGAGGTTTTTCCCTAGACACCAATGTTCCCCGACGCCCCCTGCTTGGAAAGAGGTTGGGGAAATTTTGGGGGAGGAGGAAGATGGAGGGTCATTTTGCTGTGCCCTCGCCCCGAGGCTGGGGAAACAAGGGCCCCATCTCTCAATGAGTGCTTGGATGCTCCTTTTCCTCAACTTGCCCTCGTTTAAGGCCATCAAAATAAACCAAAAGTTATGGGTGGCCACCCTCCTGGTCCCGGTAAAAAAACAAAATCCACTTTCCTTCACCCACCAAATAGGAGAAAAAATGCGGGAAATGGGACCTTGCTTTTTATAAAATGGGACATCTGTTGCGTCTGCTTCACGTTCCCCAAATGTCAGGGTGGAACAACATCAGGGAGTGACAGCAGTAGACTGCCAAGTGGGCGCAGAGGCAAGGTGGCGGAAAAGCAAATGGGTCCTCTGGCAATCTTTGTTTCCCACCTCCCCCAACGCATGCAATGCGGGGCCACACCCAAAACACACAGGATCAGTTAAGATATGGTGCACGCTTCTGGTTCAACCCCGATTTTTTGCATGTGTTCGGCCCCAATAGATTCTGGGTATCCAAAATGGAAATGGCCCGGCTGCTCGTCCGCCATAGGGTGTTGCCCCTCCAGCAGCCAGGTCATATCTGAGCGGACCTTCAGCTAGCGGAGGTTTCATTACAGACAAACGCATCGGCTTTCCACAGATAAGTGGATGTTTGCTTTCCCCAAAGATGATCAGGCATGGATCTTGATGTGTTGGGCCCCAATTGCCGAGGTCCCCGATTTTTTCCCCGGTCTACTTCAATTTCCTTTTTCAAACAGAATGGTCCTCTTGAAAATTTTTTTTTAAAATAAAATTTTTTCTTACTGCAATTTTTTTTTCTTTTCCCTCTTTTATTCTCTTTTGCTTGAGGGCTGTAAAAGACAGCAAGGTTTCATGACAACCCCGTTTTCCCATTTTCACTGTATCTTAAGAAGTTTTGCATTGTCAAAAGGTTTTGAGGGCATGTTGCTGTGAGTACAGCTATAATTATGGTCTTTGGGAAAAAAATTTGGTTCTAAGTGGATTTTCCCTCACAATTTTTAATAGTGGTGAGAAGTCATAAATTTATAATTTTTTGGGGTCATGTACTGTGAGTACGAAAAATCATGGTCCTTTGGACAGAAAGTGGCTTTAAGTGGCATTTCTCCCTCCAATTTTTGACAGTGGCTGAGAAGTTATATTTTTAATTTTTTTTGGGGGCATGTAGCTGTGAGGTACAGCAAAATCATGGTCTTTGGGAAAAGAAAAGTGGCTTTAAGTGGGATTTCTCCCTCACAATTTTTTAAAAGTGAGAGAAATTTATTTTTTTTTTTTTTTGGGTATGCGCTTTGAAATGCAGCAATACTACAGGTCCTATTATTTTAAAAAAAGTTGTTTCTAACAGACATTTGTTCTTCACAAAGACCAAAAGGGGTCAAGGGGAGTTTTTAAATTTTTGGGGGCATTTTGCTGTGACATGCACTAAAATACGGTTATTATAAAAAGTTTTTTTTAATAGACATTTTTTCTTCACAATTGTCCCAAAATGGCTCAAGGGTAGCTTTGAATTTTTGGGGGCATTTTGCTGTGACAGCAGCTATAATAAGGTCCTATTCTAAAAAATGTTGTTTCTAAAGAATTTGTTCTTCACAAATTTTCCAAAGTGCTCAAGGGTTTTGCTTTTTTTATTTTTGGGGGCATTTTGCTGTGACATGCAGCTATACTAGAGGTCCCATTCTAAAAAATGTTGTTTCAAAAGAAATTTTTTCTTCACAATTGTCCAAAAATGGCTCAAGGGTCATGGTTTGAATTTTTGGGGGGGATTTGCTGTGACATGAGCTATATATAGGTCCTATTCTAAAAAAAAGTTGTTTCTAACAGACATTTGTTCTTACAATTGTCCAAAGTGGACAAAGGGGCATGCTTTGAATTTTTGGGGGCATTTTATGTGCATGCAGCTATATACAGGTCCCATTCTAAAAAAAGTTGTTTCTAACAGCATTTTTTTCACAAATTTTAAAAGTGGCTCAAGGGTGTGGTGCGTCAGAAAAAGGAATAGGGGGACACTGTTTAAAGGACACATATTGCAAAATGTTGTTTTTGCAAGATCTTTAAAAATGCTATCAATTCCCCGTATTGAGAAAAACCCCTTTTAAAACAAAGAAAAAAAGAGAAACAAAGACATGGTGGGATTCCATTCCTTTTTAAAAATGTATTTTCAGAATTAAATATAAAAAACTTGCATGTACAAAATGCTGGTAAAAAAAATTCCCCTGAATTGTACAAGGGAGGGGGCAGGAAAATTTACCCGTGTGGTTTTTCAGAGGAATGGATATGGAGCACGGGGCAGAGATCAAAGTAAGAACAATTTTCCAGCAGTTGAGTAAAATGAG
Source organism: Phyllomedusa bahiana (assembly GCA_025379985.1). Taxonomy (NCBI): domain Eukaryota; kingdom Metazoa; phylum Chordata; class Amphibia; order Anura; family Hylidae; genus Phyllomedusa; species Phyllomedusa bahiana. The sequence continues at coordinate 23,832 of JAODAL010044894.1, read as the reverse complement.
AAAAAGAAAGCCCAAACAAAAGGGCACCCGGGTGTAAAAAGGAGCGTTAACCACCGTATTTCCCAAATGAAGCTCAATTTGGGCCCCACTCATACGGGGGGCAAGGCTACCCCGGTCTTGCTGTGTTTTCTGAGGAAGGTGGGGTTCTCCACTTCCCCTTCGCATTCGTTAGACGCGTTTTTGTTTCTGGTATCAGGGCATTTTAACCTGGTGTTAATAGATGAGGGACGCCCTGGGGTTCACCGCACCCACTGTAACTCCGGCCGGGGCATGCTGTGGCACAGGACAGTTCTATCATGTCCAGTTCAACTAAAAAGGTGGTTGAAAGACTCTTTTTTTCCCTCATTTGAATCTGGGGGTAACAGGTTTATGGTCTCTGTGGCCAGGGGCAGGGACAGTATATGTCCAGTTAACTAAAAAAGGTGGTTTAAAGACTCCTTTTTTTGGCACTTTTTTAAATGTGGGTCAGCAGGTTTAAAAGGCATTCGCGGTCAGGCAGATATGTTAGTGTCCCGTTCAACTAAAATGGTGGTTGAAAACTCCTTTTTGCGGCACTTTTTTTAAAATTTGGGGGGCATCGGTTTGGGGCTCATGTGCGTTCCAGGCGGGATATTCAAAGTCCGTTCAATAACATGTGGTTCAAATCATACTGCCCTTTTGGCACTTTTTAATTTGTGGGTGATGAGGTTTAAAGGGCGGGGTGTGGTACAAGACAGGGATAGTGAATGGTCTGTGACTTTTTTTCGTGATTTATAACCTAAGTGTGTTGCCTAAGATGTGCACGTATCCATTTGTGTTGTGGTTTTAATTCCGTTCTCCGCCTGTTTGGGGGTAAGAATGAAAGGGTTGTTGCTCTCCCTTTGCTTTAATGGTAATCGCTCATAATCGATGCTCACTATCGAAAACCTTACGATGCGGGACTATCGACTATCGCTCGATCTCGTAGCCAAAACAAACGCTAAACCCCTCAACACTAGTCCTGAGGTTGGAGTTGGAAGCACTGAGTTATATTATAGATCTGCAAAGTGATGGGCTCAGCTACCAGGTTTTCTCTTTATTTGACCCTATCCTATAACAGACAAGGATTTTTTTTTTTTTTATATAATATGAATATGCAGATAATTTGAGAAATTTGATTAAGAGGAACATGATTGTGTTGGGCATAGGTATTGGAAACTCCAAACAGAGCCAGATAAATAGCATCTAAAGGGCCCAGCACCCAGTTTCACCATTAGCTAAACACTTAGCATTTTGTACTATGCCATTGATATTTGTATGTAAGCTGTAGTGATAACTTGTGATTTTTCTTGTGTTTTTATGGTTAGGTCTTTTTGCTGTTACTTCATCTATATAATAATATCATGTCTGTGTCCTATAGGCTTTAGAGAAGACCCAGCCCTTATTAAATGTGCTCACTTTAAAGATGGAAAGATGACGTTGGAGACTCCGGCACAGATTGACCCATTTTATATCACATTAGAGAATCCCACATTTTCCTTGCTGGGGACTCTCCTGTCGTTTGGAAAACAAAATATCCCAATACATGGAATTGTTCTTATTTACTTTAATATACTGTGTAAAGGGGATCCAGACGAGGAATACAGAATCCATCTCTATGTATTACCCTATTCCACAAATGCAAAAGAGGTAAGTGCTGACTAAAGGAACATGCTTTTTTAATATTTTTTTATTAATGATCTTCAAAATGTTACAAGTATCACAGATGTTGCATCAATATAATCAGTATCATAACTCCCTCTTCTATGGAGAATAACAGTTTGGCTCTGGCAAGGATTTAATGCAAAGTTATCAAGTCTCTTTATAATCCAGAGTTGAACACAATCATGCAATAACTGATTGATGGTGGATTATGACTTCCAAAGGGTCATAATGCCCCTTTTTGCCAAAAGTAAACTTTTTAGGAATTAAACTTTTGGCCTTACTCTTACCTAATAAAAGGGTTGTCCATCTTATTACAAAATCAAACAAGCAGCTCCTGAGTCACCAGCAAAATAAAAAGAAACTTCTACTCTCTTTCCTCTGGTCCCCGTCTCCAGCACTGCTCCCCTCTCATTCAATTCTTTTGAAAAGAGATGCTCTGCCTATTAAATTGATAGGTAAATCATAAATTAGAATTGTTATTGTTCAAGTATGCAATGAATTTGGATATGGACACTACATCTTGATTCCATACAATCGGCAGGCCATTGATGTAGTGCCCATACCACCGGATGCATTGACAAAAAGGGTTATTTTTATTGAATATGGTACGATGTTACCACCAAGCCATGAACAGGTTTGGTATGGATGGTGATGATGTAGCAAAAATAGGAGCCCCTAACAGCTGTTAAAAAATTATTATTTTAAATTCGATCAGCAATTTTTTGAACAGAAAATCTACAACCTCTCTTCATAGAAACTGTATTTTTTCAAATGATAATCTACTGCAGGTTGTACTAGATCTTGAGGTATACTCGAGTAGAGACTTGTCACATCAAGGCTTAGCCAAATATAGTTTTCAAAAACTTGCAATGTTGACTTCGGGTCTTTAAAGTATCCAGGTACTGTTTGAACTGGATTGTAGATATTGATCTATCCACCCACTCAGTGTTTCCCCTACCGAGCCCATGCTCAATCTGATCGGGTGCAAGTCTGGGGGAAAAACTTTTTTATGGTTTTTTGGAACCCCATAGAAAATTTATATTTTCAGATTTTGGATTTCCCCAAATTTTGTTGTTATTCTGTTTTATCCCACCTTCTAGCAGTTTTTTAACTTGATTTTTAACAATCAGGTCACTAGGTAGTTTTCGGTAAATATCAGAATCCTCTTAAATGTTTGCAATTTGTTTTCTGTACAAACCCCTGTCCATCACAACTGTGGAACCCCCAGTATAAAACCATACTGGAAAAATAGTTTGTGAATGTAGCAGAGATTAGTTGGCAATTATATCTTCCTGCACCACGTAATCTCTTCTTAAATCATAACAAAAGTCTTTGAAAAGCAAAAACATGAACTGTGCCATTCAATGATGCAATAATTATTAAGTTATGCTTTGACAAATCTGTTTTTTCTTAAGTTAAATATTAATTGTATCTGGATTGTCTTATTTTAGACCTTAGACAAAGAGAATTCAAATGATGGATTTAGGAGAATCAAAAAACCTGAACCGACCAAGGAAACAGTATATACAAAAACGAATTACATTGTCACAGGGCATCCAGGATTATCAGCTTGTCCTAAGGTATTTCATATTCTAAAACACATATTGTGTGTCTAGATAGTGTAAGGCAGCAGTTGGGAAGGTCATTAGTGATGTGTTTATACCAGCCAGGTTCCTCACATGTCACCAAGGTACCTGGCCTTGGTGAGGTAGGAGCCGTTGCTTTAGTTATATCGCTACATTAAGATGTTGGCACATGTTGAACAGCTAGGAAAACTGTTTGAAAACAGCGGATCCAGGGCGGGTCTTACTGGAACTAGTCAAAGGGTTGGGTGTGTGACTGCTTCTCATGTTCCAGGACAGGGTTTAGCTGGCCTATATAAAGTCGTAGGTGTGACTGCTATACCGTACAAGGTGTTTGACCTGAGAAGCTACACAGGTGGTAACCAGTATCTCCAACACAGCTTGTTATTAATAAGGCGATAGTGAGGGAAACTTCCACTGCTATAGTGAGCACTCAGATGAGCTGGAGTTTGTGTTACTGTTTCTTTATTTGGCACTTGTAACAATTGAACATGTGTTTATGCTGATAAAAATACAAAAGGATCCATATTTGTATGAAAGACACCTGTCTGTGTTTCTGTAAAAGTTGGACTTTGCTGTGATCCTGGAGCTGTAAATATATGGTGGAGGATGCGGGAAACTTCTTAAAGAGACAGTATTCTTAGAGACATTAAAAACAGACAAAGGATCAACTAAGCACAAAGTGTAGAGGAGCTTATAAAGCACAGAAGAATTCTCAACAGCGGTGGGTGCACAAGGAAGCTACAGTATAGCGGCCCAATGTGAGACAAATCATCTGCTGGTCATGACTCACCAAACAACCGCTTAAGGACAGCAACAAGTGAACCAGTCCCTTCAACAGCAGTTACAAATCTTGGCAGGGAGACAGGAGATCCTCAGGGGCTGTAGTCAGTACCCCAGTAGCTTGTGCAGAATGCGCTGAAAAAGAGGACACCAGAGGATGACATTGAAGCCTATCTGGCTACCTTTGAGAGGATAGCTTCAAAGAGCAGCTGCCTCAATACCGGTGGGTGAATGTGCTGGCCCCTTTCTGATGAGGGAACCCTAAAAGGCATTCTTCAACATAAAGATCCAGGATCCAAGGTGTACGCAAAGCTCAAGGGAGAGATCCTGGCCCAGCTAAGAGTTTCCTTGTCCATCTGAGCATAGTGAGTCGACACTTGGGAGTATGACTCAGACAAACCCATGCTGTCACAAGCATAAGACCTATTCCACCTTACCAGCAAGTGGCTTAAGCCAGAGGAGTTCAATTCAGCCCAAATTGTGGAACGCGTTGTGTGTGAATGTTTTGTCCAAGCCCTACCTGTGACAATACAGCACTGCCTAGGGTATAAATTCAAAAAGCATGGATGAACTGGTGTCTGTGGTAGAGAGATTCACAGTCACTGAAGACTTCTGGCAGAGTAGATCTGCAGATCGTGAGAACATTCTTATTTTTAAGGGACCAAGACTGACTACCAATCGGGTGGCCAAAACTCAGGTGGCCTAGATAAATGGCTACCAGCTCCCAGAAAGGACTCAATCCTTAGTGCAGAGGGCCAGATCGTCTGCTCACAATGCATTGCACTTGGACATGTCTCTGCTAATTTCACAGTGCTAAACAAGACCATGGATTGTGACGTTAGAAGAAGAAGGTCTTATTTTGCAAGACCTGCTTATACCGCTCAATGGGACAGTATGAATGACCAGAAAGAGTGTCCTGTCAAAATGGAAGGCCATCCCTTAATGGCTATCATGGACTCTATGGAATTCTAGTGACTTTGGTCCATGCCAGTCTGGTCAATGCTTTAAGATCCAGACCCATTGTTTGAGGATAATTTCTATACCTAGTGACAATAAGGATTATCCCAAGGCAGTGGTCACTCTGAAGACTCCACATGGGTCAGTCAGCTATTAAGTAGTTGGGGTTAAAAACTTAATGCATCATGTTATTGTTGGTCGCAAATTTTCACTGTTCTGGAATATTTGGGATAATAAGTAGAAAATAGAAAATGTATCTAGAAGGTTTGTGACCTTGTGACACAGGTACCAAGAGAAACTATTGCTTTTCCTCTGGAGATCCTGGTCGGGGACTCAGACGAAACTCCTACCGAGATTGAGTTTTCAATTTTGCAAATTGTCAGGGGAAACTTTCATATGGAGCAATTAAGGGATCCTAACTTAGCAAGTGGCTGGAAGAGTGTTAAAGGGGTTGTCTCACTACAAGGATAGCTTTTTATGTTAAAGATCTTGCAAAAACAAGTCACTTTGCAATATATGTCCATTAACAATGTCCTACCTATTCCTAGATAGCCCCTCTTGTATGGACTGCATCAGCTTCTCAGGTCGCTATAGCTACAGACCTGTTTGATCTATTCCGATAGGCTGCCAGCACTGGTTGCTATAGCTACAGACCTGGCTTCTACTGCAGCCTAGTGGAAGCCAGAAAACACACCCCTGAATTAAAAGTTAAACTAAGAAAACAGGACTGAGGTAAGATTAATCGATATAGTGAGACAACCCCTTTAAGGTTATAAATAATGTCAGCCAAGAACCAAGCACTGAGTTAGTGTGTTCCCATTTTGTGGTTCATAAATATCTACTCTAAAGTAAAAAAGATCCAGATGGAGGAAATAGAGCAGCTGGTTGTGTCACAATCTCATATATGCTCGGGAGTTTAATTGGAAATTTAATTTCCATGTACATTGGGGTATTTCGGAGTGGAAAAAAACATGTGCGTATTGAGCAACATTCTTTTTGGACAGGGAACAAGAGAACTTCTGCCAGTCCTGTCCAGAGTGTCACATCAACGTCCCTCCGCTACATTTTCATAATCCGCTAGTTCCACTACCTATAATTGAAGTGCCCTTTGAACACATTGCTATGGACATAGTAGGGCCACTTCCTAAGTCTGCCAGTGCCACCACTGTTCCAAATGTTTACCAGGACAGGTATCCCTAAGAAAATCCTAACAGACCAGGGGATCAGCTTTATGTCTAAAATTACCAAGGAGCTTAAGAATCACCCAATTGCTTATCTCAGTGAACTATCCCCAGATGGATGGTCTAGTGGAACAGTTTAATAGAACCTAGAAGGCGATGCTTGAAAAAGTAGTTGACAAGGATGGGAAATACTGGGATTGTCTCTTAGTGGGGTCGCGCTAAGCAGAGCCGGCAGCCGCATTCGTGATGCTTGGATGGAGCCGGCCGCCATGCTCCGAGCTGCGCACCGCTCCTCCGTCCGATCACCCCCCTGCAATGTAATTGCAAGGTAGCGATCAGTTGTCATGGCATCAGGAAGCCTCATGCATGCTTCCACAGCTGCCATGTACTGCTGTATATAGGATAAGGAAGTGTTCCCCCTAGTGTTCCAGTAACCTAGGGGGACAAAGTAAAAAAAAAACTAAAGTAAAAAAAGTAAAAAAAAATCTTAAAAGTTTAAATCACTCCCCTTTTGCTGTCTTACAAATAAAAAAATAAAAAAGTTACACATATTTGGTATTGCCGTATCTGTAAAAGTCCAATCTATTCCAATATAACATTATTTACCCTGTACTCTGAACACCCTAGCAGAAATAAAATTCCAAACACTAAAATTTTGTTTTTTTGGTCATTTCATATTCCGAAAAGATTGGAATAAAAAGTAATCAAAAAGTCGCATCTATCCTAAATGATAGCAATAAAAACTACACTACGCTCTCACTTTCTTGCTTAAAATGTTTTCCTATTTTCCCCCTCTAAAACCTAGTCCTTATAGTCCTAAAAATACAGTAATTGATGCCAAACAGAAACCTAAGCTTATTAAATTCAAGGTTCACTTTCCTCTTCCCCCTACACTGTGGATATTTACTCAATGTGCTTAACAAAAATGTGATCAGTATAATGGTTGGTTATTAGTCTGCAATATGCAGTTTATTACACTGTATTAGGGTATGTTCACACTGCGTAATTGCCGGGCGTACAGAACGCTCCGCAATTACGCCGGGTGTTCGGGAGTCCCGCTAATGCGTATTGTATGAGCGGGGAGAGGAGGCATAATCCATAGTTCTCTAGGAGAACTATGAATTACCATAATTTCGGCGCACATTTCTTATGTCTTATTTTAGACCCCAGACAAAGAGAATTTTGTCTAGTACTAGAGCGCAAATACAATGCGAAATGCGCGCTGAAATTTGACTGTGTGAACATACCCTAAGGCCATGTTCAAACGGCTTAAATTGGGACGTATTTCAGTCCGTAATTACGCGCCGAAGTGCGCAAATTACGGGCCGAAAACGGCCTCATTACATTACGTCATGAACTATGGATTACGTCTCCTCTCCGCCCCGGCGGTTGCGACGGGAGATAACTGGCATGTGAATTACTAGCCGCAAATACGCGCCACTAGCAATTCAAGTCTATGGGCCGGCGAGGTGCCGGCCCTCTGCTCAGTCCCCCGCTCCCGCCCCGCCCCCGGTCACACGCCGTAATTGCGGGGCGGAATTACGCCCCGCAGTTAAGCCGTGTGAACATAGCCTTACTGTTAGGAGTTTGAGTTATTTCAAAGCAGATGTTTTATGTTTGTCAATTTAGCTTCTACTTTAATATTTTTTTTTTTTGTTCTTCAGTCAGAAAATGTTGGCAGCTAACTTTGGCCAATTTTGTTCCATCATCTCTTTAACTTTACTTTTATTCCAACTATTTGTTATAATGTTAATATTGCTTTGGTTTGTCTTTTTATGACAAAAAATAAAGAAATTAATATTTAAGTACATTTTCTAATAAAATGAGCATTTAAAATTAAAGGGTTGTCTCGATACAATGATTGGGTTTTTAATTTAAAGATCATTTAAAAAACAACCAGCTTTGCAATATATGTTCATTACAAATGTCCTACTGATTTGAGCTAGCCCTTTTTAGTATTACACATCAGCTTCCCTAAATCTCATAGCAGCGGGGACTGTTGATCTTATCTTACTGGCTAGTCAGGTCTGAATGACTCATAACATTTGAAACAGGTCAGAGCAAGAGCCCCTCCGCACAGAATGCTTCTGTAGTGGAAGGAGGGGAGGAGGACTCTGGCGTCTGTGTCCGGATTAACCCTGTGTGTGCCTGCTTCCTCCTGCTCTCTACACAGATAGATGTGACAGCAGTGACCCTGTCTGTTACTATAATCATGATATGTCTTTGGAACTGTGACTATAACTAATACTATACAGTATCAGGGGCATGGGGAATACTTTATGTTCTCCGTATTAGGGACACATCCCTGATATAGTAACACTGCCCTTGTTGTTGCTGGAGATGTGGGGACTGGTAAGCTAAGCAGGGGATATAGGAAAACTTGCATCCTCTCTGCTCTATTAGCACACCACTTCACACTCATAGATCACCCTCTCCTGCAACAGACCTAGGCAGACACACACAGGGTGAACTCTGAGAGCAAACCCCCCCCCCCCCCCCTGTATAGAATTACGTAGCTGCCCTGTGTGCTGATGGGAGGGGGGAGGGAAGCAGAACAGACAGACCAAGAAGCACGCCCCTCAGTTCAACTTACCAGGGACACTGACAGGCTGAAAGCTCGTAATGAGACAACTCCTTTAAGGCAACGTAATAATTTTACCAAAATAGTTGTGGACAGATTTACTAATTTTTTTCCCTTTTTACACATTTTGTCATTTAAACCTTTTAGATTGTGAAATTTCAACCAGAACCTTATCACTCTACAGAGATCCAGCTGAAGAAAAAAAATGTTGATACCTTTTTGCATGTATCTAAAGAAGGCTCCAAAGATCCAGTCTGGGAGGCTCATCTGACAAAATGTACTGCTATATTCTACATTTACTCAATTACATCATCATTATTTACTTATTTTTGTATGTATTAAATTATTTACTTGTTTTGTAGGTGATATAAAGAATGTCACGATTACTGTCACAGTCTATAAGCCATGAAGGTAGGTGAATGTTTTATATAATTATTGGACTCTCTCTTATTAATTGCCAGATTGAACGCCATTATCAATTCAAAATCCATAGGTGAAATTAGAATTTCTAAGACTTTAAATTTATGAACTTTATTATTATATTAGAATTTTTGGATGAGGTAAAGCAAGGAAGGTTTATTCCATAGTAATGATAACAGCCTGTACAATAAGTCGATCAGGTTCTCATCTGTTGCTGACACTGATGTCTCTATTCATGTTTTGGTTTCTATCCACCATTTCTGAACCATATGTACATTTATTTATTTTTAATGACATGCACTGGAATGATTTCTGACATTTAAAGAGTCTAATAAATCATATAAATAGAATATAATACAATAAATGCCATGAAATATATACTGTCTGTTACAATGAGTTCACAAGGCAAAAAAATTGTTTAATGGCGTCTTACATGAAATAGACGGAACCTCAAAGTGGCTCTACATCCTTGTGGGGTCTACAAATTAACTTAAGATGATAAAGGTGTACCGAGAAAGATCACACCAAACACCCACATTGGTCTGAATACACCTTCTGTCTTTATTCACAAAATAACAGGTTTATATACCTTTGAAGGTTAGTGAGATAAGGAAGCCTCACATGGACCTAGCTGTTATTGGTTACATCCTTGGCTGTGGCATACTCCCTATAAGTCAGGAATGTCTGAACATGGGGCGTAACCTCAGAGGAGGCGCCATCTTGGATTATACGGTGGTATCTCTACAAGCAGATGTATGTGCGGCCATTTTGTTAACACATTAGAGACAAGAGATATACAGGCAGCTTTTACATATATAATCCAAAAATATAAGGTTGCATTCACATGATAATAAGTCTATATTCCATTAGGTTTCAATTTTTCTTTTTACTGAGAATATTTATAAAAGAGTGATTTATATTACCACCCAAAAATTGGTGCAAAAAGCACAAAAATTCCTTAAAACTTAACATTCACTTATTGTAGTTTAAAAAAAATTCCAAAATATCCTATGAAATAGGCCAAACACGATTCACAGTAACAGTATCTCATAAATAAGAAAAAGGGCAAACTGACCAAATATTGATCGTGATATGGAAGCAATTTGTGATCTACACTGTATATTGAGCTATCACAAATTGTTTGCCTTCTGTGATCAATTTTTCCTTTTTCTTATTTATGGGTTATTGTTGCTGTAAATTTCGTGAACTTAACCTCTCTTGGCTGTATATATCTAAAAATATAATGACAGGTACTCAGGCAAATACTATGTTGTGTCTATAGCATATTCCCAGCTCTGTTTTTAGCCATAGTATACAGGACACTATTCTGTCCCACAAAGAATGCATCTAAAGCCAAAAACAGAGCCAATTTAGTCATAAGTTTACTATGTTTATATTTGTGCCAACCTGATAATTTCCTTATTTTCTTGTTACATCTATCGTACTCCGCTCATATTATACATTTTCAGCACATGGTTCCTTTCCGCTTTTATTGCTACCAAAAATGGTACAATTCATCAGGTAGCAAAAAAAATAAAATAATTCAGCTTGCCCAAGGACTACCTGTATGTGGATGGTTTCCTCTCTGGCATATCAACACTCAAGCAGTAGCCTCTAGCTTGACACCATTTGTGAGCCATAACTCTGCTCTGTCCAAAGAGACCAGACCACAGTGCAGCTTTGGTTTTTAAACCCTCAAAGCTGCACTTATAAATTAGTTCTGTGCACAGAAACCAGACCTTGGTTTATGCATGGAACCCTCCATTATGTATAAGTTAGGAATCTAGGTGAAATGCACACACCATCCACCACCTTGGCAGTCACAGTCTTACAATGTGAAATGTTCACGATAAAGGATTGGATCTTCCATTAATCACATGAACCGCAGATCAGCAGTGCCTGTGACATTATAAGGTAAGTTTGGTTTAAAAATACAATCTCTTAGGAAAGACCCCTGTATGCTGAAAACATTGTATCCTGAGCCCGTTGTAACATAAGGGAACACTGTACATGTGTCATAATTATTTTAGAAAAATATTATAATAATAATAAGAAGAAGAATGAAAAATTAGAACAATCTTTCTCATTACAGAAGACTGTGGAACTCTTCAGGAACCCAGCGATCACTTTTTGGATAGTCATTGTGCAGATTTGAGCGACTTGATTACTACTGTGGATCCGGTTCTAGATGATCTTCTTTCTCAGAAACTTTTATCTAAAGAGCAATACGAAACTGTGCGCAAGAAGACCACCACCCAGGAGAAGATGAGGCAGTTGTGTAAATATATTAGGTCCTGGGAAGATGTTCATAAGGATACAGCACTCATATCTCTTAAAAAATGTAACCCAGCTTCAAGAGTTTGGAAATTAGAGTCTCTGAAGAACCTGACTCAGTGAAGTTTTAATACAGCCTAAAGGATGATGTTGTAGCAAATCACAAACCAAAGAAATCAACCAAATACTATAGATGTAGCAGAACTAAACAGAACAGATATTGCACAGAGTGTTATCTCAGCTTTATCAATGCTTTTCAATGGCCTTTGTTTACAGATCAGAGCAGATAACACGAAAAGCCGTGCTATCATGGTCAAGCTGTTCTCTGCTACACCCGTAGTAGTACGAAATGGAAAGTCAATCCTACATAGGTTATAATTGTCCATAATATGGTCCGGAGACCAGTCATTATGATCGTCAGATTACTCTTTGTGTTATCCTAAGTGAGCAATGGACTGAATCACTCAGCTACCTAGGTAATTTGAATGCTGTAACCGTCAGGGTCATGGAAACAAGGTTTCATAAAAAGAATAAGGCTTTGCAACAGAAAAGGTCTGTCTCCACAAATCACAAGTAAAGCCAAATTTTGCCGATTTGCTCGTCTTTATAAAATATATATGACCTTTCCGACCTGAAAGAGGTGTGCATTTGCATTTCAAAGGATTGTATCATAACCAGAATGTATCTCCTCTCCAGCACTGGGAAACACATCAATCACAAGAACAGGGTGTGTGAACCCTGTTGCCAGTGATTTTACATGCAGACAGCTCTTCTTTGCACTGTCTATGGGACTGACGGAAATAGCTGAATAAAACTAACTTTCGAAGAACCATAGACAATTATCCCCCACTGATCAGACATTTATCACCTATTCTTATTATAGATCGATATTGGATATGGTCCAACCCATTTAATAGTAACCAGAGAACCTGACAAAGATTTCTCGGTCATCTGGTAACTGAATACATAACAGAAGAAGCTGTAACTTTTCTCATAGGATGTATTGTAGAGGAGAAAAAATAGCTTAAAATAAGGCTTAATTTATGTAACCCTAGAGTTCATAGTCTGGCACAATATTCTTAAATACAGATGATATATACAGATGTTGAACAGAAAAAATAAAACATTACATACAGTCATATGAAAAAGTTTGGGCACCCCTATTAATCTTAATCATTTTTAGTTCTAAATATTTGGGTGTTTGCAACAGCCATTTCAATTTGATATATCTAATAACTGATGGACACAGTAATATTTCCGGATTGAAATGAGGTTTATTGTACTAACACAAAATGTGCAATATTAGTTATTAGATATATCAAATTGAAATGGCTGTTGCAAACACCCAAATATTTAGAACTAAAAATGATTTAGATTAATAGGGGTGCCCAAACTTTTTCATATGACTGTATTAGAAACTAATGTGTACAGTATTTTAAAAAAATAATCACTATGATTGATAAACTAAGCTTGTAATTACAAAAAGTAGAAAGAAGGGGAAAAACTCAAAAGCTTAAAGAATTATTTTTTTTTTTTTACAAAATTCAACTGAAGCCAGAAACTCAATGATATATTACACATCCCCAACATTTAATGTAGGTGTATGGTAAGTCATACGGTTAGGAAGGATGTATGGAGCAGGATCGTGAGCTGAGTCCACTCCATACACAACAGTTTTCACCATCCTTCAGTGGCCAGGACCGGAGATAACTCTGATTCCATCTGTTTAACTACTTACACTAGATGCCGTGGTCAACATGAAGTTTTACAGGAAGCGAGCCAAACGCTTTTCATGGCACTTGAGGATCTAATAAAAATGCCCAGGCCTGCCTTGTTACTGCTCCTATTACAGTCTGTCTGAGTCAGGGTATACTAGTAGATTCATAATTGTATGTTATACTGCAATACTAATGTATTGCAGAATAATGTACAAGAGCTCATGCTGATCTTGATTTTTGGTTTATATAGATTTTTCTACAGTACTTTTTGTTTTTAGTAGACTACAATACTGCAAGTTATCATAAACTCTGGTTCGATGAGATTTATTTATTTTTTTAGAAAAAATATATGCCTATGAATACTGTATATACATGCAGCCTCTGCACAGTTTATACTTTTGTTTGTTTTTTATAGTTCAAGTTTTTATACTTTTTTTTTATAAACTGTCTTCCTGCACCAAATAATTTCAGGTTTTAATCCACTTTGTATCAATGCGCCTCTGCCTCCACATTACAAGCTTACAGTATATTATGCATTTTATTTATTGCTCATCTACAGAGCAAAACTAAACTTGACTATTTACACCATGATACCATAATAAAGAATGTTTTCAATGCCTTTTGTTTTGGGACAATAGAAGAAAACACAAAATGTTAAACTCTGCCGCATCAATATATTTTCATTTGTACAGTGTTCAGTGTAAATTATAAAATAAATTAAATTTGAAGCAATAATTCAGTAGACTTCCCCTATTTTTCAAGTTTGATACTGAATTGTACCATATTTGGGAGCCATAATTACAATCAAATGCTTCTGGTAACCATGTTGCTTCTTTGCTTCGCTTTTAGGTAGATCTCTGTATATCTCGTGTATTAATTTTAGCAACTTTTATCTCTGCTATTTCCTGGAAATGTTCCCATTTGCTATTATTGTCAATGAAGCACTGGTCAATATTCAAATATCTTCTAATAGTTATTTTATTACATTTCTGTGCTCTGCAAATCCACATGGTCTCCTTTTTATGCAGAATCCAACACGAATAATCTATATACATATGCTGCCCTTTGTTCACTTTGACCTCCTGCTAACCTGTATCAAACTACAGAGCTTCCCAGAATGCAATTATCTGAAATGTATTGCTATTGTGGATGTAATTTCCTGTTCAGTTAGGCCATGTTCACACGGCTGATTTTGGGCCGGATTTCATTCCGTATAGTGCGCCGTACTGCGCTTTAATATGGCCGAAATCCGTCTCAGACATTATGGTAATCCACAGTTCTCATAGAGAACTATGGATTCCGTCTCCTCTCCCTGCTCGCACAATACGGCGAGTTGGGAGAAAGTGACATTCATATTATTCTGGCGGGATACGCGCTGTGGCTAATGAAAGTCTATGGGGCCAGCGAGCTACCATCCACCCTCCCCCTCGTACACACGGCATTTTTGCAGGCGAAATCCGTTCCGCAATTTCAGGCGTGAATCAGCTGTGTGAACCCTGCATTAATGTTATTTTAATTCAGGGAACTGATATCGAAATCCAGCGAACACCTTCATTAATTATCAAAACATTATAAAGGTTTGATAGAAACACACATATTTAAATGAATCTCTCAGTGTTTGCTACCCTGGTCCTGAGTCATGTCTTTTAATAGTGATCATTAAATCAGTTGGTTAGGTGCTCAAACCTTAGCTGACAAACTAGTCAACTTAGTTATGTGTGCCTACTTTATAGTAGTTTTGTGCTGTAGATTTGAGTCAAAGTCAATTTTGACCTGAATCCCAATTTTTTCTTAAAGGGGTTGTCTCACTACAGGGATCGCTACTTTTTATGTTAAAGATCTTGCAAAAACAAGTCACTGCAATATATGCCCATTAACAGTGTCCTACCTATTCCTAGATATCCCCTCTTGTGTGGGCTTCATCAGCTCCTCAGGTCGCTATAGCTACAGACCTGTTTGATCTCTCCTGATAGACTGCCAGCATTGGTCGCTATAGCTACAGTCCTGGCTTCTACTGCAGCCTAGTGGAAGCCGGGAAACACGCCCCTGAATTCAAAATGAAACCAAGACAACAGGACTGAGGTGAGATGAATCAATGTAGTGAGACAACCCCTTTAACTTTGGTTAAACTGCTGTCAAATCTAACAGGGACAGATTCAAGCAATACTAATACTTAGTCCCCAACATTCACTAGCACATGTAACATTACCTTACTTGTGCTTCACTAAGCCAGAATAGAGGATGTGTAGTAATTTTAATATGGAAGAAAGACTGACCAGTTCTAACAATAGATGAAAGGAGTGAAGTTGTATTTGGAAGATTTTATAGGGAAAATGGCAGAAGAATGAATGAAAACAAGAGAGTACAGGAAAACCTCGTGTCACAGAGGAGTCTAATTCAATGCCTTGATGCCAGCCCATCAGGCAGTTTTCTATCTCTTTGCCCTAAGGCCTCATTGAGTCTGGTACCCAGGAAGTGCCATATGAACCACAAAATTAAGTAATTGTATCTGGTTTTCCCATAGAGCTCTTAGTTAGCATTTGGTCTCTTTCTAATTAGTGAACCTTCAGAAATTATTGTGGAACTTTCTATTCCTGTAGAGAGGGTTCCTAACTACAGAGAAATATGAAAAAAAAAAATCAAGAGAATTGTGAAATGCACATTGCGGTCCATTCCTGATCACATCATTGGTCTATTTTTGTATCATGTTAATCCATTGTTGATTTGAGTGATATACGTAACACGTAAACCACAGACGGGGTTGGAAAATCAAATGTAAATGAACGTAAACCTTCCTGGGATTAACGTGGGATATTTGTCCTAGGATAAGATAAAAAGGTCTCGGCTGGAGGAGAAGGACAATTGCTGAGATGGCTGGTTAGTACGAGGAACATATGAAAAGAACTGCAATTAAGAACAAACTCCACCGCAGTCCCCGCCTCCACAATCCCCGCCTCCAAAGCCTCCGCCTCCACAGTCCCCTCCTCCATAATACCCTCCTCCAAAAAACCCTCCTGCAAAAAACCCTACTCCACCGCCTCCACAGCCCCAATCTGTAGCAAAGCCTCCATGATCCCAAAATCCACCATGGTTGTGACCATCATCAATGGAAACTCCACCCGCTCTACGCCAAACAATTTCAACGTTAGGTAAGCTGTTGCTGCTGAACAGATTGTTCAGATGAAATCTCTGTTTAGAAAGATAGAAAATAATAAGATGTGATTAATACAAGGACATGAAGCAACAACGGTCAAATTTCAGGATGAACATAAAATTTCTTTAATTCTTTTTAAATGAACAAAAATTCCCATCTCCCCCCTTTCTGATGCACTCACCCAAATTTTTAACGTTTCAGAAATTTTTGCACAATTTCGCTGTTTCTCAAAAAACGCTCACAAAATTTCAGACTTTTATAAATTTTGTGTTAAAGATCTTTTTTTTAGACTGCCCAACTTTTGCGGTTTTTTTTTCCCCTTTTTGTATCAATTGTTATTGACAAGTTCATTTTTAGGCTCTGCAAGGGGGGTGATTTTGAAATTAGAGAATGCAGCAAAATTTAAAGAATTTTTTTCTCAAAAATTTGATTAATTTTACCACTTTCCCTGTTTTTTTTAGTTTCATTTTTGGAATTTCAGGGATGTTTATTTGATTTCCCCAACTAGGCGCAGTAGAACCCGGGTTTTATCTATAGCGACCGCACTGGCAGCCTATAAGGAAGTTTCAAACAAAGGGTCTGTGGTTTTTAGTACCTGAGGGATGATGCACCCCCATAAAAGGGAGGGGATATCTGGGAAATGGGTGGGGGACACTTTTAATGGTTCATATTGAAAAGTGACTTTTTTTTGCAAGATCTTTAACAAAAAAAAACAGCGACCCTTTAGGGGAGAAAACCCCCTTTAAATTTGCCCAAGGGAACCTTTTATTTATATTGTTTAAAATCAGCCCCAAAAGCCATTAAAAAAACCTTAAAAAAGAAAAGATTCTTTTTGTGCCTAATATAAATTGTAAGAATCTTTTAAATTTTTTAACTTTGCTACATTTGTTTCCCCCAAACCAGTGGGTATAAGCTGTGAAGGCCTTTAAAAAAGGGACTTTTTTCAAAGCCCGGGTCCACGCTTTAATGACATACATGTGCCCTAGTAGGACATAAAAACGGAGGTTGCCCTTATGAAACAACAACTTTATGATATGACAGGGTCATAGGAATCTAGAAATATTCGACCCAAGTAATAGGATAGTGTTTTGAACCCATCAAAAAAACCCCGGGGAAAAATTTCATTTCATCTTAAAATGTAGAAACCCTAACCTGTAAAAATTTTTTTTTAAAAAACAGGTTTAAACCCCCCCTTTTGGAAATTGAATAAAATCCACCATCCCCAATCTTTTTGACAGTGGCTTTCATACCCCAAAAACCCTTTTTACTATAAAGTACCCCTCGAAAATGAAAATGGTGAAAAAAGTTTCCCTTTTGCCCTTAAATTACAAAAAATAATAGGTGAATTGAGTGCAGTGAGCAGCTTACGAGATTCTCTCCTCCACTGCAATCATCCCCCGAGACCACGCGCAGTGAAACCACTTCTCTTAATTTAACATCTTGGAACTTAATAAAAGGGGGGGGGCCCCACACACTCGGACTCCTGATCAATTGTGAAGAGAGTTTCCTCAGGTCTGATGAAAAAAACTAAACAACACCCTCATTAAGTGTTAAAAAGGGGGGTGAAGATACAATGAAACAAAAGAAAAAACCTTATGGTTTAATGAACCGGGGAAAAATCACCGATCAAACCACAAAAACAAAAGGTACTTCCCACAAAATAGAGGGAAATCTTGACTTTTTTATTTTTTAACTGGGGGGAAATTTGGGTCCCAATTTTTCTTAAAGAAAAGACCTTTTTTTTAAAAAACCCAAAACTAAACCCCAAACCCAAAACTAGAGACCGCAGTAAATATTTGTTACTTTAAATTTCAAAGCCCCCTTTAAAAAAGGGTTTTAACCAAAAAGGGCCTTTCATGCCCTGTTTGGGTCCTCTTTTCAGCTTTCAGGTATAATTTTTAAAAAAGGGATTTTTATGTAAACCCGGGGGGTTTGTCACCCCACCCTTTTCCCCCACAGTGAGCTCACTGTTGAGACTAAAGTCAAACAAAGGTCTGTTTATGTAAAGTCAAGTAAACCAAAAAATTTCAGACTGTGGGGTTAGCTACAATATACTGATTGTTATCACTTGGCCTTTCCCACATATGGGGCCTGGGTTCCATTCACTGCAAAAAAACCAAAAAGTTTTTTTTTTTCTCAAGGGCAAAATTTTCTGCAAAGTTTGCTTTTCTTTTTTTTTTAGGGGGAAAAAAAAATGGCAATAGACGGGACCAAACAAAAAAAAAAAAAAAAAAAAATCAACGCGGGGTTGTTAATTTTACCTGCACTGTTTTAAACTAATTAGTAAGGAGTACAAAAAAGGGAGTAAAATTGAAAGCACCTGGGGTTGAACACCCCACCCAGCAGTGAGGGGGGTATGTTTACAAAGCAGAAGGGGACTGTTAATAGCTGCGGGGAAAAATAAGTTCGGGAAACCCCTTTTGACGTTTCGGGTGATCCCTGAACCAAAAAAAGTGCGGGGCCCATGCCTTTGCCCCATCTCCGCCTAATTTGGTTTCTCCTCTGCCTTTTTCCTTTTGCCAACCCCTAAACTGGCTCCCCAAACCCCCACAAATCCAGTTCAAATTATTACCATGCCCAAAAAGGTTCAAAAACCCTTTCCCCCTCCATAATCTCTACGTTAACTCTAGTTTAAACCGTTCACACAATCTCCGCTCCTCATAGGACCTTCCCCTTCTTGCTCTCTCGTGTCAGCTTCTCACAAAACCCCCTTTAAAGGTTCATCCGTGCTTTCCTATACTCGGGAACTCATCCCCCAAAAAACAAAAGAGCTCCTCCATTTCCCCCCCACTAGCTTCAAAAAAACCCTTTAAAACCCTTCCCCCTCGGGATACCCTTACCCCCACAAAAATCCGCTGCAACTGTGCTACCCCACAAACATGTCTACCCATCACCTTTTGTCTTTTTTCCTCCTTCCATGTAGATTGTAAGCCCTAGTGGGCAGGGTCCTCTCTACCCCTCTGTATCATTTGCTGTCACCATTGTCTTGTTGACATATCATGTATGAAAACCCCTCGAATGTACAGGCCCGGGAATGAATGTGCATAAAATAAATAAATAATAATAATAATAAAAAAAATAATACCTAAGTCTATCAGTTCCCTCTGCTGCAAATATGGTGCTCCTACATTTTTTAGTTTTTTCCCCCATTTTAAACCATATTACTTTTTATTTATTTAATTATATCACTGGAATTTATTTTGACATCGAAGGGTCCAGTAAATCCTATAAATAGAATAAAATACAATGCAATAAATACCATAAAATATAAATATATAATCCAATAATATAAGGTTATTTTCTTGTTATAATTAGTTTCAATTTCATGGGGATTTAATTTCTTTTCTTACTGAAAAAATTGATAAAAAAGAGCCATTTATATAACCACAAACAAATCAGTGAGACAAGCACCAAAATCTCTGTAAGGGCATGTCCCCACTGCATGGGTTTTCGGCCGTTTTTTCAGCCGGTTTGTGGTTTTTCAGACCGCCGGGAAAAAACCACCCAAAAATGACACAAGGTGCTCTACGGAAAACCCCGTGAAAAGTCCCCACTGCAGGGGTTTTTCCCGTCCGGTTTTTTTCCGCCCGCGGTCTGGCCGCAAAGCATTGTCAATGCACAATCTGCCGTCTGGGTCCCCGACTGAATCTGTGCAAGCCAAAGTGAAGGGAGAGGGCTTTTCTCCGGTCATTGCAGACAAAAGCCGACCCCACCCCCCCCAACCCCGCGGCCGTGGGGGCGCGCAAAACCGACAAATACCGGCCGGCAAACCGCGTTATTGTCCCTTTGGGTGGGAAGCGCCTAAAAGGTAACATTACTCATTTTTAAAATAAAGATATTCCAAAATATCCCTTGTAAATGTCATGGGCCAAACAAGATTCACAGTAACAGTATCTGAGAAATAAGAAAAATTGCAAACTGACCAACTGTTCCTGGTAGGCAAATGGTTTGTGATTTGTACTGTTTATTGAGCTATTGCAAACTGCCTACTGTAAGCAATTTGTGGTCAGTTTGCTCTTTCCCTTATTTATGAGTAAAATTTTACAAAAGGGTATGTTCACACAGCGTTTTTTTAAAATCTTTTTAAACCCATAAACTTATGAAAAACGCTGCGTAAAACATTCCCAAAAGTACCAAAAAGTGCTGCTTTTGGGAAAAATTTCTTTTCACAAAAACACCCTATAGGTTAAGTAGGGAGTCTGCTGCATAAATCAGATCAAGAATTGACATGTCCATTCTTTGATTGGATCCGTTTATGCATCCAAAAGATGGAAGTAAACACGTATGATGTCTGAACGCCGATGCGTGTTTTACATTGCTTTCAATGTAAAATCATACTTAACATTGTTGAATACATTTTGGAGTCCATTTTTCGGTACGTAAAATGTACCTGCAAATGTATTAAAAATGCCATGTGAACATACCCTAAGTCTTAGTTGGCTTGTAACTTTACATGGTCATGACATCTTGGTGGTGAGCCACACCCCTTCACAAAAACACCACGCCCACTCCAACTAACTGTGAAAACGGCTTTGGAAGAAAGCTAAATTAGGGGTTTAGCATCTCCCAGCTATCCTGGTTCTATTCATCATAAGGAGGGGAGATCCGCTAAAAAAGTCCCCCCCCTAAAACCATTACTACCAATATTCACACCATACAGTGACCAGTGTACACAGGCTCTGCAGACTGCATATTACAACCATACAGTGACTATAGTGTGACACCAGTGTAACACAGGCTCTGCAGACTGTATATTACCTCCTACAGGCAATATAGTGCTAGACACCAGTGTACACAGGCTCGAGACTGCATAAATACACACCTATACAGTGACACATATAGTGTGGCACCAGTGTACACAGGCTCTGCAGACTGTATATTACCTCCATACAGTGACCATATAGTGCTAGACACCAGTGTACACAGGCTCTGCAGACTGCATATTACAACCATACAGTGACCATATAGTGGTAGACACCAGTGTACACAGGGTCTGCAGATTGTATATTACCTCCATATAGTGACCGTATAGTGGTAGATTCCAGTGTACACAGGCTCCGCAGACTGTATGTTACCTCCATACAGTGACCATATAGTGGTAGATTCCAGTGTACACAGGCTCTGCAGACTGTATATTACCACCATATAGTGGTAGACACCATGGTACACAGGCGCTGCAGACTGCATATTACCACCATACAGTGATCATATAGTGGTAGATTCCAGTGTACACAGGCTCTGCAGACTGTATATTACCTCCATACAGTGACTATATAGTGGTAAATTCCAGTGTACACAAGCTCCGCAGACATTTAATTGACTGAAATGCAGTTACATCTAGGGACTCACTGGAGACATCTTCTAGGACTGGAGCTGTTATATTTCCCTTTTCTTCTCCAGACCACCATGATGACTTCTCCTGGTCATGACTCGTCCCTGCAAATTTTACCACACAAATGTCTTAGAAATCTATTTTTTCAACATTTCCCTACCTGTGGCCACCTCTGTGCAAACTCCACATGGGGTTATAGGTTAGGAGGTCATGTGGTAAGAGGTGCAGGTTAGAGGACTATGGGGTAATAGGTGGGAAGGACATCTCTCCATTATTAGTGCTCGGGCTTGGTGTCAGCCAGCAGTAGTTTTTGTGATGGTCTGGTTCTGGACCAGAGGGAAGAGACCAGTGTTAATGGACCTTTCCATTCTGATAGTATGAGGCTGCAGCTGTCAGTTTCACCTTGGCTGGTTATGAAAAATGGAGGGGACTCCACTTTGTTTATTTTTCTCAAAAATAATTTATTTATCGAGAATCCTAAAGTGGGCACCTCCTGTAATCATTACTGTGGATGCCCAGGTCAGATTTTCATTAAATAAATATATTTCCGGAAAAAAAATAAAATAAGTGGGGTCCCTCCATTTTCCAAAACCAGTCAAAGTAAAAACCGACAGTGGCAGCCTGATACTATCAGAATGTGAAGAACCGTTGATATTGGTCCGTTCCCATTCTAAAAATAAAATACAAAAGTGACATGGGGTTAGTGTCAGTCTTGGGCAATAAGAAACACAGTTAGCTGGCACCAAGCCCGAGCGATAGTAATGAAGAAGCGTCTGTCAGACACCTCCACTACTATCACTGGAATTATGTGAAAAAAACACACACATCAATTGCACAAATCTTTTTTTATTTAAATAAACACTCCCCGACACCAACCCTCTGGAACCATTTTATTTGAAAAAAATAGATCCAAGGTTGATCCGACATAGTCCACTGAATCTGACGTAGTCCAAATGGAAACCTGTAAATAATCAAACATTACACACATACATATAGGCTGGATACCCTACTCATCATCCAGGAAAGCTGAGTGACACCTATGGCCTATCATCCAGCTTTCCATGATAAGAATACTGGGTGCCACTTTTGGGGTATGGAGTTTCACCCAGCTTTCCCGGATGCTGAATAAGCTATTGACATTGGCAATCAACAGAGTCTGTCCCCTTCAGCTTATCTCCTGCCCCCTGCAACTACCAGAGACAGACCGCAGGGGGCAGGAGCAAGGGAGACTTCTGTCACCTGCGGCTTGCATTCTGCCCCCTGTGACTGCCAGGGGGCAGGAGACAGGAGCAAGGGACAAGAGACAAGGGGGCAAATCCTGCCCCCTGCGGTCTGTATCCAGCCCTATGTAGCCACCAAAGACAGAATACAGGGGGCACGACACAGGGAGAAGAGGGTAACTTCTACTTCCTGTGGCCTGTCTCCTTCTCCCTGCCACCGCCAGATCCAGACCGCAGGGGGCAGGAGGAAGAGGCAGAAGACAAGTGGGCAACTTCTACCCCCTTGCACCCTCAAACACACACACCCCTCCCCTGCACAGTCCAATACACACACCCCTCCCAGATACACTGAAACACACACTCAGCCACTCCCCACACACACACAACCTTCTCCTACAAATTGAAATACACACAACCTCCACCACACACCCTCCCACACACCCCTCCCTCACACACTGAAATACACACACAAATTCCCTGCACAATCAAACACCCAACTTCCCTCCCCCACACACACAAACACAAAAAATCAGCCACAAACACTCAGCTACCCCCACACACATAACCCCCATAGAACACTCACCTGTCTTGCTGGCTCTTTTTGCTAATCTGCTGGGGAGAGGGAGTAGAGCTGCATGGCTCCCACTAAGCCTCGACCTCTTTCCCAGCAGTGCTCTTTGTCCCCTGGCTCTCGTAGCTTCCTATGCAGGTAGCTACCAGAGCATCACCAGAAGACTGTGGACCTCATCATGACCCCAGTGATCACTTTTTGGATCGTTACTGTGGAGAATTGATTGACTTTATTACTACAGTGGACCCCGTTCTAGATGATCTTCTCACTCAGAAAATTTTATCTGATGACCAATATGAAACTGTGCGCGACAAGACCACCACCCGGGGAAGATGAGGCAATTGTGTATATACATTAGGTCCTGGGAAGACGTTCGTAAGGATGAAGCACCAAATC
>JAODAL010044893.1:0-32455 GCA_025379985.1 Phyllomedusa bahiana | reverse complement strand
ATTTTTGGGGGTCTTGGTATTGTAGAAGTTTTTTTTTATTTATATCGTATATATACTCCATGTATAGATGTATTTTTTTGGTGACTGTTATTTATAAGGTATTACACTGTCATATATAGGTGAGCGCTTTTGAAAAAGCAAATTTGTCATTGCTGATTTTCATTGTACAGTGACTGTTGAGGTGGACAGGATCTATGTGAAATACACATAAAATTAGTTACAGGGACATAAGTTTTTTTTCTTTGTAGAAATACATGCTGCAGTTCACAATGTGGTGTGAAATATTCTGTGTGAATGCAGCCCTACTGAACAAAACTTAGCACAAAGGGCCCGGGCCCCAGATGTTTCAGCAAAGCCCCTGCCAGGGATAAAATTGTAGACCTGCAAAAGGCTGGAATCGGCTACAGGGCAATAGGCAAGTAGCTTGGTGAAAAGGCAACAACATTTGGTGCAATTATTATAAAATGGTAGAAATACAAGATGACTGTCAATCTTCCTCGGTCTGGGGCTCCATGCGAGATCTCACCTTGTGGGGTAAGGATGATTTTGAGAAAGGTCAGGAATCAGCCCGGAACTACATGGGAGGACCTGGTCAATGACCTGAAAGGAGCTGGGACCACAGTCTCAAATATTACCCTTAATAACTCATTACACTGTCATGGATTAAAATCCTGTAGGGCACGCCATGTCCCCCAGCTCATGCCAGCACATTTCCAGGCCTATTTGAAGTTCGCCAATGACAATCTAGATGATCCAGAGGAGGAATGGGAGAAAGTCACATGGTTAGATGAGACCAAAATAGAACAGTTTGCCGTGTTTGGAGGAAGAAGGTTAGGTACAACTCCAAGAGCACCATCCCAACCATGAAGCATGGGAGTGGAAACATCATACTTTGGGGTGCTTTTAAGCAAAGGGGGCAGGACGACTACACCATGTTGAAGCGAGGATGGATGGGACCATGTATTGCGAGATTTTGGCCAACAACCTCCTTCCCTCAGTATGAGCATTGAAGATGGGTCATGGCTGGGTCTTCCAGCATGTGATCCAAAACACACAGCCAATGCAACTAAGGAGGGGCTCTGTAAGAAGCATTTCAAGGTCCTGGAGTGGCCAGGCCTGAACGCAATTGAAAATCTTTGGATGGAGCTGAATCTTAATGAAGCCCAGCGACAACCCCTGAACTTGGAAGATCTGTATGGAGGAGTAGGCCAAAATCCTTGTTGCAGTGTTCAAACTTGTGTTCAAACTTGGTCAAGAGCTACAGGAAACGTCTAACCTCTGTAATTCCAAACAAAGATTTCTGTATCAAATATGAAGTTCTGTTTTTCTATTGTATCAAATACATATTTCAGGCAATAAAATGCAATTAATTATTTGAATATCATACAATGCGATTTTCTGGGTTTTTTTTTAGATTCTGTCTCTCACAGTTGAAGTATACCTAAAATAAAAATTACAGACCTCTTGTTACGACTGTGCATGTTCTGGCCACAGAGCAGTCATCTGTCCGCAAGGTTTGGCAGAAACTGTGCTTTTGGCCATGAAGTTCATCTGTATTGCAGGTTCTTTGCACTCTCTAAACACGGTCTGATGCTGTGCTTCTAGGTGTGGTTGACAGCTCTGCCATACGTCTGCTTCTCTGCCGGTCCTAGGGCAGGGATCGTTCTGCTTGAGTGGTGCGTGACAGCTGCCTTCAGCACTCACTTTTCTTGTCTGGTTGTCTGTGTCCTGTGTGGTCCAGAGATGAGAGTCTGGTTCGAGGGAGTGATTGGACCAGCCCAGTTCCTTTTGTCCTGTGCTGGTTATATTCTTTGTACTGGAGCTAACGGTGTTTGTTGGACTTGACTACCTGGATACCTACCTCTTGGCCCGCCTTTTTGATCTCTGTTTTCTGCCTGTCGTCTTTGTACTCTTGCTGCTCTCTGGTTGTGACCCATTGCCTCCTGACTATTCTATAGTGTCTTTATCTGTCTAGTCTTTGTTTTGTGTGTCACCTTAGATAGATAGGGACTGTCTACAATTTGTCACCAACCGCATAGGCGCAGACCGGCAAGTAAGCATGGACAGCTTTGGGGAGGCCTAGCCTTGGGCTCACTGTCTGTCAGTCTTTGTTCTGGTTTCCTGGCATCCTTACACGTCTCCATTCTTTGCAGGTGGGAATACTTGCAAAATCAGCAGTGTATCAAACACTTATTTTCCCCACTGTATCTATAAATGTATATATATGCTTTAGCGTGTCATGTGTTGGTTTGTAGCAGAAATATAGCGACCATATGCTTTAATGACCATATGACAGACTAAGGCATTTATTATACACCTCCTGCTTCAGGGTCAGTGCCTACATCAAAGCGCTGCACAGGAATGTACAACATGATGTGGGTAGTACCAAGCAGGGGTGGAGGGGTGAGGTATTGGAAGCCATCTCATCCAATCCTACTCATCTGTGCTCTGCCCATGAGAATGTCGCAGATGGATATTTATATGAGATATAATTTATATAAGATTGTAGTCTTTGTCCTGGGACAAGTACTCTGCCCTTAAGTGGATGAATTTTCTGTTACAGTCACTGACTTGGGACAGGGAATCTCCTAATTTTATTATATTTGTTGTACATGTTGTGCATACACAATATTGTAAGTGTACATGCAGAGCATCGCTGTCATGGAAAGAATAACAATGCACATTCTGCTGGCATGGCAGTTTTGTCCCTATGTCACAGCCACTGTTCACCGCTGCATCACTCATAGGTGGCAAGGAGAAGACACACCATGATCATGGAACAGGGAGAGCAGGAGACAGTATGCATAAGAAACACAGTAAACAAGTACATGGAGGCTTGTGGGGGCACAGGCAGAAATGCTTCTTACAAATATTTTAAAAAGTGACAGTTTACAGATTAAAAGTCCAGTAGAAACCCTTTACTCCACTAAAAGCTTTAGATGTTGCCATCATTTCAGTCCATGACATCTTCAGATACTACCAATAATGTCTCACATATGCCTTCTGTGCTTGTCTCAGATGTTTTGTCACTGCCTGCTTTACATTAGTGCCCGGACATATCTAAAGAATTTGGTACCAAGATGTACAGTTTACATACACTATATAAAAAGACACATGTGCATGTTTTTCTCATTGTCTGAAATGAAATCAGAATAAACCTTACATATTTTAGGTAAATTAGGATTACCAAAATGATTTATATTTGCCAAATACCAGAATAATGAAAGATAAAATTTTTAAGGCATTTTTATTACTTTCTGCAAAGTCAAAAGTTTACATACATTTCATTAGTATTTGGCAGCATTGCCTTTAAACTGTATGACTTGAGTCAAATGGTTTGGATATTCTTCCACAAGCTTCTCACAATAGTTGGTTGGAATTTTGGCCCATTCCTCCTGACAGAACTGGTGTAACGGAGCCATGCTTCTAGGTTGCCTTGCTCGCACTTGCCTTTTTAGCTTTGCCCATAAATTTTCAATCTTGATAGAGATCAGGGTTTTGTGATGGCCTCTCCAAAACATTGGCTTGGTTATCCTTAAGCCACTTTGTAACCAATTTGGCAGTATGCTTTGGGTCATTGTCTATTTGAAAAAAAAATTTCCACCCAAGCTTTAACTTCCCGGCTAATGTCTTGAGATGTTGCTTAATTATTGACACATAATTTTCTTTCCTCATGATACAATATATTTTGTGAAGTGTTCCAGTCCCTCTTGCAAAAAAACAACTCCACAAAAGTGTTGAGCGATTATTATCGACAAAGTTGAAATCGGCACGGTATTTACGTTGATCAGATTTTTTAGATCACGCGATAATTTAGGTTAAAATCTGTGCATAATCTATTAATATCGCGCCATTTTCGGCGCTTCCTGTCATTTTGGCGGCCAGCAAATCAGCTTACAGAATAGAGCAGGGTGAGATGTGTGTGCGACGTCATGACTGGGATGTGTATGGTTGCGATTGGCTGGAAAAATCACATGACCTCGTTTTACATAGAACAGCCCTTCCTGTTCATGATCAGTGTCTGTCAGCGTCTCATAGCAGTAGGACGTGCGCTCTGCCTCTGTCCAAACAGCTCAGCAAACAGCTCAGCGAAATTATTTTATTTTTTCACAGAGACAGCTCTACTTTTAGCTGTGATCCTTAGAAGTTAGTTAGATCAGAGATTTGCAGATTTTAGGTAGTTAGGCAGAGAATTTTAAAGGAGCATCTACCACTGTAAAGTCACGGGCGGGTGTGTGGGGGGGGGGGCGCGGGCGAACACAGACAAGCTCTATAAAAGGATACTGGATATTGTACAGCCAAAACTTTGTTTAGACATTGCATTGCCTTATATTAGGATACAGATCTTTTCTAGTAACTGCAGGTCTATTTGTTAGGTGCAAAACTCCACTTTTATTCTCAGTATACATTTCAGATAGGTGTTCTTTTTCAATTTTGCCCAGTCCAGCTTTGTTGATATAGCCACCTTGCAGTTAAATTTGAATACAGCAATTTTGTAGTCACCACAGGTGTACTGATAGGTGCCAAAAATACCTTTTAATATCTGTATACATTTCAGACAGGTGTTTTTTTCACTTTTGGTCAGTCAAGCTTTGTTGATAGATCTACTTTGCAGTTAAATTTGAATCCAGCAACTTTGTAGTCACCACAGGTGTACTGATAGGTGCCAAAAATACCTTTTAATATCCGTATATATTTCAGACAGGTGTTTTTTTCACTTTTGGTCAGTCAAGCTTTGTTGATAGATCTACTTTGCAGTTAAATTTGAATCCAGCAACTTTGTAGTCACCACAGGTTGATAGGTGCCAAAAAATACCTTTTATTATCAGTATACATTTCAGATACGTGTTTTTTTCACTTTGGCGCAGGCAGCTGTGTTGATAGAGCCACCTTGCAGTTAAATTTGAATCCAGCAATTTTGTTTTGATTTGAGGGATTTGAGAATAGCTGTGATTTGCCGTCTTTTAATAAGAGACTTTCCAAAACTCTTCCATACCTTCTCAAATTTTTATATTTCTGACTATGGAGCGAAATTCAGGTGGTAAGCGAGCAAAGAAGGGGGTAGGACATGGAGGTAGAGGTACGAGAGAAGGTGCTCCTTCCAGTGCTGGCGACAACACGCATGCCAGCGGATCGTCAGTTGCAGGACCGTCAGGCCTGTTATCGCTGGGTCAGGGCCCTGTGAATCTCAGTAAAGAACAGCATCGCCAATCTGTTCTTCAGTGGTTAATGCAACCTGCATCCAGCAGTCTTACCTCAAATGTCAACTCGTGTACCCACCACTGTGGATAATCCATTTTCTGAAGACCTCTTTGATGACAAAATGCTGTTGGGGTCAGAAGGCATGTTAAAAGATCAAGAGGCCAAAGAGGATGATTTTCTCTGCTCTGACGCCCAGTTACTGATGCCATCAGAGGAGGAGAAGGAAGTCGGTCAATCGGCAAAAATCCCGGGCGGTCGGCAACGCCTTGCAGTCCCTCTTGCTTGTAGCCCGCAGCTCCTGGATGCAGAATGTCAGGACGACGAAGTCACCTGTGTTGATGATGATGATGACGACATTGCGGATCCAACGTGGTCTTTTCAGCAGAATTTGCTTGCGAGCGCTTCATCACTGGACGAGGAGGAAGACGATGGGGTAGTGTCAGTACGGGTCCCGCCTCAAAAAGGGAGAGGGCGGTCGCAGAAGTCTGCTGATATGATTCCGCCAGCCATGGTCAGCGGAAACCCAGCTCCTCGTTTATCGCCGTCATAAAGGTCCAGGAACTCTCAAGCCTGGGCCTTCTTTGAGCAAGCCTCTGATTCACCCAGCGATGTCATATGCCGCCTTTGCCGTAAACGCATAAGTAGAGGCAAGAACCTTAGGTGTTTAACCACCACCAACATGTCTAGTCACATGCAGCGAATGCATGAGTTGAAATGGAGGCAACACTTGGCCAAAAAAAGGCCAGACCGACGCCGGGCCTCCAACCACTGTCACACCCTCTGTCTCCGCCTCCTCCTCCTACGCCACCACCAAGCGGTCCTCAGCTGCCCATGTCTCTCAGAGTCATGATCAGGGATCAGCCTCCGCTTCAGCATCCACCGTCGCCCGAGTACCATCAGCACCACCAGAGACCCATCCTACCCCTTCTCCTTTTGACGACCTGCACGCCGTACAGCGGCCAGTCTAGCAGTCAGCCTTCTGTCTTCGGGGTTTGGGAGCAGAAGAAACACTTTAACCCAAACCACCCCAAAGCCAAAACCCTGAATGTCGGCATTGCAGGCATTTGGCCTTGGAAATGTTCCCTTTCCGTCTGGGGGAAACACAGATGGGTTCCGCCACGTCATGGCCTTGCCTGCCCCCAATACCAATGCCAAGCAGGCATTTCTTTGCCAGAAAAGCCGTCCCTGCCCTGGCCAGCCACGTGCCCACTAAAATTTCAAGCGCGTTTGTCTGCATCTGTGCCCGGAAAGCCCCATCTGACCACCGACACATGGACTAGTAAGCACGGCCAAGCCGCTATATCTCTGTGACAGCTCACTGGGTGAGCTGGGTGGATGTGTCTGGGGGTGACGGTGGCTCTCAGGTTGGCGCGTGCTTTTCAAAACCACAGGATGGTGCAGGCTCTTTCCCCCAAGGTCTCTTGGGCATCACTCCAGAGAAACCAGCCGTGTTGAAATTAATCTGTTTGGAACTCACACACAGTCGACGTTACGTTTCTCCGCACGAGACGAGCGCTGGCTGGTGACAAGAACCTTGTGCCAGGCAGTTGGTGTGCGATAAGGTGAAATCTGCTGGCTGCCCTTAAGTATCGGTAGGCTAGAGCACATCCCTTGCCCGGGACATGTCATGAACCTTGTCGTCCAGAAATTTCTAAAGAGCTACCCGGGTCTGGACTGCCTGCTGAGGAAGGCCCCGAAGTCTGTTCGCACTTCCGCCGTTCGCACCCTGCTTCGTCCCGCCTGGCTGCGTTGCTGCATCAGCTCGGCCCCCCCGTCAACCGTCTCATTGTTGACGTGGCAACACGCTGGAATTCCACCCTCCACATGCTCCAGCGATTGTGGCAGCAGCGCAATGCCATTACGCAGTACGAAGTGACACATGGCCTGACAAGCAGCGGTGCGGACCTCGGGGGTTGAGCCACCGAGAGTGGAGGCAGCACCATCCTTGCCAGTTTTGAAGAAGCCACCAAAATGGTCAGTGCAGACGATGCCCTTGTCAGCATGATCATTGTGGTGATCTTAGTTCTGATAGATCCAAAAACCTCCCAAGTGATGAAAAAATAGGATATATAATCATAAATAATATCCAATCAGAACATTTCCTTTTAAAATTATAACTTTTAATCAATATCTCTAAAAAACTTTTTCCCAAAAAATTCACCTCTAAGAGTGGATAAATACTATGGGACAATAAGCAAAGAGTATGTATCAATCAAAGGAGCTTAAACCTAAACAAGTCCCTACCAAAAAATACCTATTATCTACCTGATACAGAGAACCCGCCCCGATAAGGGGCGACCCTGCAATGGTGGGTACTAATTGTCCCTAACAAAACCCCTAAGTTTTATAAAATGGAGGACTTTGGTCAGTTCCTTTTCCCTTCAAAACTGGAAAAACAAGTAATAGAACAAGGAATAGGTATATGAATAGGCCCAGGGGCTATAACCAAAATGTAATGTCACAAATATATTACATAAAGATTTTTTTGTAGATGTCACTAGCCGATCACTGCCAAAAGAGGATAAATGTACTATAACGCCTCATCCAGCATATAAATCCCCATAGGTCAGCACATGAATCCCCAGACACAACGTCTCATCCCAATCTCAGGGACTTATCAATGGGGTTAAAGACAAAAGAAATGCCAAACCACTAGTTACCAATTTCAGATGTAAAATATGGAAATGAGTACATAATACCTGATAAGAGGATCAAAATCTTCACATTAGGCTGGTGTGCCTAAAAATAAAGGACATATGGAGGATTGATATATACAAATTCATAACCCTCCTTTTGCAGGGGAAGCAAACTGTATTTTAGTGAATGGAAAATATAATGAATGCCAAACTACATACCTGACCAGCAGATCACAGCTAGGGTGCTCCCCGGTGGGTACTCCTTTGGTCTAAGGTATTTACTGTCACACAGGTAGATAGAGCCCTCCCCACCTATTTATAGGGTGGGATATCCCCAACAAGGGCTGTATTACCGCCCACTTACATAGTTCCACTAGACCTATGTGTCCATACCAGCCCTGGATTCAAACGGACCGCCATTCAAATCCTCTACACACTGAGTGTACTCGGCGTCCGAAAAAGTCTACAGCGCATGCGGACACTCAAAGATGGCGCCGAGCAAACGTACGGAGCGACGCGCACACACAAATAGTAGCAGCAGGTAGCCAAGGACATGGAATTAAACCTGCTCGTGTGCAGACAACCATTTGCGACAACATAACCCCACCCGAGTAGGCACACTTATTGGCGCCTGCACCAACCACTAGCACCAATGGATATCGGCAGTTACCCTTGTTATAGTAGACAGGGGGTGGCGCAGATAGATTGCGTAAAAATCTGCAAAATGAGCCTGCCTTGAAGTTTTATTAGGTCTCAGCATAAACACGTTGTGCCAAATACTAAATGAGTTTACATATGTCAAATAGTATATTAGTTTCAATTTAACAATAGAATCCAGATGATAAGTATGGACCAAACGCTTTTGTAGGCAAGGGAAAATAGTTACTCCAATCATTAGGAGTTAATTGGCGTACATGGAAAAAATACCAAGGGAGAAAATACTTCTATGCTTATAGGCAGAATAAAAATAACAAAGAAAAATAGATTCCAGAAATAGAAGCAAGAGGTTACCAGTCTATAATTTTAAATTTACCAGTGTCGTAAACGGAACCTTTTATATGAAGCATGCAAACGGAGGGGATTCGTTAAGTCCACGGGGGATACATGCAGTCCAATCTGTAAATCCTTTGGGGTTTCCCCCCCTTTGGAGAATCAGCCTTTTCCCAATCCCCCCCCCCCCCTAAAAGGGGGTTTAACAATGTCAATCCTTTTAAACTTGACACTCTCTTCCCTTCCCTTCATGTTTGTCCCAAATATGTTGGCGATAGGTGTGTCCATGTGTCTTTTAAACATGCCTAATGTTCCCCTATCCTACCCCTAAACTCTCGCTTGGTCTTGCCACGAAAATTTAGCCCACAGGGACAGGGGGCCCAAAATAAATGCCCTCCAACAGAAAGACAGTTAAAAAATCCTCTAATATTATAATCCGGTCGCTCTCTTACTACTCTTGAATTGTTTACAATTTACAAAAAAAGAACAAAATTTACATTTTCCACATCTGAAACAGCCCACCCGGGCTGTCTTACTGAGCCAAGTTTCCCTTTGAGGGGGGTGCACAAAAATGACTTTTCACCAGACGGTCCCCAATGCTACGTCCTTTTCTATATGTAATGCTGGGAGAAGCAGGTAAAATAGCTCTTAGATCTTCATCCTGTAAGAGGACATTCCAGTATTTGTTAGAATGTCCCTAATCTGATATACATTAGAGCTGAACTCCCCAATGATACGCAAATCATTCCTTTCGATGCTGAGGGGCTCATTCTTTTTTTTGGGGACAGTAGGTTAACCCTTTTCCTCTTTCAGGGCTTTCTGAAAAGCTTCTTTAAGGGGCCCTTTGGGTAGCCCCTTTATTACAGAATCTTTTTTTTAGATCCATAGCTTGCTGTCTAAATGTGGTTATGTCAGAACAATTTCTCCTCAGCCGAAGGTATGCCCCGCAGAATACCTCTCACCAAGGGTCTCGGATGGCAGCTATCCCATCTGAAGAGACTATTGGTGACGTGGTTTTCCTATATCCCTTTCCAAATCCTTCAAAGCTAGTCTTTCCTTTCTTGACAAGTTATTAGGACCCCGAATTTTTGAGTCCAAACATTTAATTTCACAAACAACAGTTTCATAAAAAGCATCTATACAAGAGTAGGGTTGGGGCGGTGGCATACGTGAGCTCTTCTTAGATAGAGTAGTGAAAGGGCCTTTCCCCACCGGGTTTCTTCTTCGGAGAGAATGCTACATAGGGTCCTTACTCCTACTAAATCTTCGGGATCCTAATAACTTGTCAAGAAAGGAAAGACTAGCTTTGAAGGATTTGGAAAGGGATAATTTCATCGAAATTTTAGGCCGCAGATAAGGGGGGAAATTTGTGGAAATTAAATGGATGTTGCCCTACCAACAAATGTGCCTTGATCTCCTACAGGATAGGATCTGTTATAAGATACTAAAAAAGGATCCTACATCAACTTTCCGATTGGAACTAAAAGGGATATTGGACGAAGCTCTATCTAACAGGATTATTAGTAAATCTGAGCATGACTTCCTGTTGCCGGAATTTCCTAGAGTGGCGACGTTTTACGGACTGCCAAAAGTGCATAAGGGAACCACCCCTTTAAAGGGGAGACCTATCGTTTCCGGAATAGGGAGCCTTACCCAAATTTTGGGGATCTATATAGATAAAAATTTTTGAGAGTTTTTTGTTATGACTTTCCCCTCATACATAAGAGATACTGCGGACTTACTCTTGAAACTGGAAGGTATTTTTAAGTGGATATAGATACGCTCTCTGCAGTATAGATGTAGAGGCACTTTACCCCTCTATACCCCACGAAAAGGGCCTCAAAGCTGTTAGGTAATTTCTGGAGTCTAGAGGTATTCAATTTAGATGCCATAATGAATTTATTCTGGCATTATTGAAGTTTTTTCTGGAGGGGAACACCTTTGTATTTGATCGCAAGATCTACCACCAGTCAGGGGCACGGCGATGGGGAGCCCCAGTGCTCCCACTTACGCCAAAATGTGTTCCTGGGCTGGTGGGAGAGTACAACTATCTTTGGTGAGATAGGCGTATAGATGGTCTGACAATATCCTTTTTATGGCCCCGTTTATCGACGACATTTTTATTTTGGGGAGGGGGATTTGGGTTCATCCTTTGAAATTTTTGCAAATTCTCTTAACCAAAATGACATTGGTCTAAAGTTTACCTATGTGTGGAATGAGTTAAACCACTTCCATTCCTAGTTTGTGAGCATCTTAAAAAAAATCGGATTTCTTTTAAATACTAAAGTATATAGGAAAAACCAGTCCACCAATAGTCTCCTAGATGGGATAGCTGCCATCCGAGACCCGCGGGGGCAGTACCTTCGGCTGAGGAGAAATTGTTCTGACATAAACCACATTTAGACAGCAAGCTATGGATCAAAAAAAAAGATTCTGCAATAGGGGCTACCCAGAAGGGCCCCTTAAAGAAGCTTTTCAGAAAGCCCTGAAAGAGGATAGGGTTAACCTACTTGTCCCCAAAAACAAGAATGAGCCCCTCAGCATCGAAAGGAATGATTTGCGTATCATTGGGGAGTTCAGCTCTAATGTATATCATGATTTAGGGACATTCAAAACAAGATACTGGAATGTCCTCTTACAGGATGAAGATCTAAGAGCTATTTTACCTGCTTCTCCGAATTACATATAGAAAAGGACGTGCATTGGGGACCGTCTGGTGAAAAAGTCTTTTTTGTGCACCCCCTAAAAGGGAAACTTGGCTCAGTAGACAGCCGGATGGCTGTTTCTGATGTGGAAAATGTAAATTTTGTTCTTTTGTTGTAAATTGTAAACAATTCGAGAGTGTAAGAGCGACCGGATTTATAATATTAGAGGATTCATAAACTGTCTTTCTGTTGGAGTCATTTATTTGGCCACCTGTCTCTGTGGGCTAAATTACGTGGGCAAGACCAAGCGAGAGTTTAGGCGTAGGATAGGGGGAACATGTAGGCGATTTTAAAAAGCACATGGACACACCTATCGCCAGACAAATTGGGAAAAACATGAAGGGGAAAGGGTTTAGAGAGTGTCAAGTTTAGAGGGATTAAACATTGTTAAAACCCCTTTTAGGGGGGGGGGGGGATTGGGATAGGCTGATTCTCCAAAGGGAGACCCAATGGATTTAAAATTGGATTGCGTGTATCACGTGGACTTAACGAATCCCTTCGTTTGCATGCTTCATATAAAGAGGTCTGTTAAGAAAACTGGTATTTTAAAATTATAGATGGTAACCTCTTGCTTCTATTTCTGGAATCTATTTTTCTTTGTTATTATTATTCTGCTATAAGCATGAAGTATTTCTCCTTGGTATTTGCCATGTACGCCTTTACTCTTACTGATTGGAGTAACTATTTTCCCCTTGCCTAAAAAAAGCTTTTTGGGTCCATACTTTCATCTGGATTTATGTTAAATTAAAAACTAATATACTATTTGACATATGTAAACTCATTTAGTATTTGGCAAACGTGTTTATGCTGAGACCCTAAATTACACTTCAAGGCAGGCTCATTTGCAGATTTTATACGCATTCTATCTGCGCCACCTCTGGTCTACTATAACAGAGGGTAACTGCCGTTTATCCATTGGCGCTAGTGGTTGGTGAGGCGCACAATAAGTGTGCCTACTCGGATGGTGCTGGTAGTGTTGTCGCATATGGTTGTCTGCACACGAGAAAGGGAATTCCATGTCCTTGGCTACCTGCTGCTACTATTTGTGTTTTCGCGTCGCTCCGTTACGTTTGCTCGGCGCATCTTTGAGTGTCGCGCATGCATGGTTGCGGCCGATATTACCGGCGGCCATCTTTGTTTTTCCCACGCATGCGCTGTAGACTTTTTTCGGAAACGCCGAGTACACTCATGTGTAGAGGATTTGAATGGCGGTCCGTTTTGAATCCAGGCTGGTTATGGACACATAGGTCTAGGGGTACTATGTAAAGTGGGCGGTAATACAGCCCTTGTTGGGGATATCCCACCCTATAAATAGGTGGGGAGGGCTCTATATTCCTGTGGGAAACAGTGAATACCTTATACCAAAGAAGTACCCACGGGGAGCACACTAGCTGTGATATGCTGGTCAGGTATGTAGTTTGGCAATTCTTTAATATTTTCCATTCACTATTATACAGTTTGCTCTCTGAAAATTTGGAGGGTTATGATTTGTATATATCAACCCTCCATATGTCCTTTATTTTCAGCACACCAGCCTAATGTAAAGATTATGATCCTCTTATCAGGTATTATGTACTCAGTCATATTTTACATCTGAAATAGGGTAACTAGTGGTTTGGCATTTCTTTTGTCTTTAACCCCATTGATAAATCCCTGAGATTGGGATGAAAACGTTGCTTTCTGGGGATTCATGTGTGCCCTTGGGGATTTATTTTGCTGATGAGGTTGTTATAGTAATTTAATCCTTCTTTTGGCAGTGACCCGCTAGTGACATCTAACTATTTAATTTTTTTTTTTTTTTTTTGTTGTTTTATTTTTGTGCATTACATTTTGGTTATAGCCGTGGACCTATTCATATACCTATTCTCTTGTCTATTACTTTTTTTACCAATTTGAAGGTAGAGGGAACTAAACCAAAGTCCCCCATTGTTATAGACTTAGGGATTTTTGTTAGGGACAATTAGTACCACCATTGCAGGGTCGCCCTTATCGGGGGGGGTTCTCTGTATCAGGTAGTTTAATAGGTATTTTGGTAGGGGACTTGTTAGGTTTAAGCTCCTTTGATTGATACATACTCTTTGCTTATTGTCCCATAGTATTTATCCACTCTTAGAGGTGATTTTTTTTAAATAGTTTTTTAGAGATATTGATTAAAAGTTATATTTTAAAGGGAATTGTTCTGATTGGATATTATTTATGATCTTAGTTCTGGAACGATCGCTGGACACTCTGAAACAACAGGTCCCGCCAGCGACGGAGGAGGGGGAAGGAACAGATGCGGACACAGAGCCTTTCTCTCCATCGTATCCACAAGGCCCGACAGTTTCTCAATTTTATCGGTCTTCATTAAGGGGAGTGGTTCGGGGTCCAGGGCTAGGTGCAAGGCGGCGCACAGCTCTCAAGGTGCATCATCTGAGGCAAGTCAGGGCTGTGTTGAAACTGTGCGAGAGGAAGCGGAGGAGGAGGAGGAGGTATTCCTAGACACCGACATTACCGACGTCCCTGCCTTGGAAAGAGGTTGGCGCGAATTTGGGCGGAGGAGGAAAAATGAGGAAGATCAGCTTGCTAGTGCCCCTCGACCAGAGGCTTGGGAAATCAAAAGGCTCAATCTCTCACATGAGTGCTTGGATGCTCCATTTCCTCCAACATGATCTTGCATTAAGGCCATCAAAATGAAAAAACAGTTTTCTGGGTGGCCACCCTCCTGGATCCCCCAAATTTCAAACAAAACTCAGCACTTTCCTTCCACCCCCCCAAATAGAAAGTAAAATGCAGGAAATTTGGAGACCTTGCTGATTGATCAACTGGAGACATCTGTTGCGTTCTGCTTCACATTCCTTCAAATTGTCACGGTGGAAAAATCAGCGACGTGACAGCAGTAGAGTGCCAAGTAGCCCTAGCCGGCAGCAAGCGGGAGCAGGCAAGGTGGCAAAAAGCAATTTGGGTGACCTCTGGCAATCTTTATTTAAACCCCCTCCCAACGCATGCAATGAGGGCACAACATCCCAAAAACAGGGGACCAGCTTAAGATCATGGTGCACGACTATCTGCGTCTCAACACCGATGTTTTTGTATGTGTTCCGGACCCATAGGCTTCTGGTATCCAAAATGGACGAATGGCCCGAGCTCGCTCGCCACGCCATAGAGGTGTTGTTTGCCCAGCAGCCCGCGTCATATCTGAGCGGACCTTCCCGCACAGCTGGAGGAGTCATTTACAGACAAAAGAAACCGGCTTTCACAGATAATTTGGATCGTTTGACTTCATCAAGATGAATCAGGCATGGATCTCTGATGAGGGTTTTGGCCCCAATTGATGAGGTCACCGATTAGTTGCCGGTCTATTCACATTCCTCTTCAAACAGAATGGTCCTCTTGAAAACTTTTTTTTTAAATGATCATTTCTTACTGCAATTTTTATTTCTCTTTCCCAACAGTTCATTTTGCTGGTTTTGCTGGTGAGGAGACTGTAAAAGACAGCAAGGTTTCATGACAACACCGTATTCCATTTACTCACTTTATCTTTAGAAAATTTTTCGCTTTGTCAGTGGTTTTGAGGTTTATGTTGCTGTGGGATAACAGCTATAATTTTATGGTCCTTTGGAACAGAAATGTGGCTTCTAAAATGGCATTTCTCCAAACACAATTTTTAATAGTGGCTGGAAGTCAAAATTTATAATTTTTTGAGTTCATGTGCTGTGAGATAAGCTATAATCATGGTCCTTTGGAACAGAATGTGGCTTCTAAGTGGCATTTCTCCTTCAAAATTTTTAAATGTGACTGAGAAGTCATATTTATAATTTTTTGGGGTCATGTTGCTGTGAGATGCAGCTATAATCATGGTCCTTTGGACAGAAATGTGGCTTCTAAGTGGCATTTCTCCATCACAATTTTTAATAGTGGCTGAGAAGTCATTTTTATAATTTTTTGGGTCATGCTGCTTTGAAATGCAGCAATACTACAGGTCCTATTCTAAAAAAAAATGTTGTTTCTAACAGACATTTGTTCTTCACAATTGTCAAAAGTGGCTCAAGGGTCAAAGCTTTGAATTTTTGGGGGCATTTTTGCTGTGAAATGCAGCTATACTACAGGTCCTATTATAAAAAAAAATGTTGTTTTTTAAACGACATTTTGTTCTTCAAAAATTGTCAAAAGTGGCTCATGGGTCATGTTTTTGAATTTTTTGGGGGCATTTAGCTGTGATGCAGCCCATAATAAGGTCCTATTATAAAAAATGTTTTCTAACAGACATTGTTCTTCACAATTGTGAAGAGTGGCTCAAGGTTGATTTTGCTGTCAGAAACAGGAATAGGTAGGACACTGTTAATGGACATATATTGCAAAATGACTTGTTTTTGCAAGATCTTTAACATAGCTATCAATCCCTGTATTGAGGCAACCCATTTTATACAAATTAAAAAAAAAGAAAAAAGATATGGTGGGATTCCTTTCCCATTTTAAAAATGTGTTTTCTAGAATTTAAACTACTAAAAAAAAAAGCATGTACCAAATAATGGTAAAAAAAATTTCCTCTGGAATTGTACAGAGAGGTACAGGGAGGTACAGGAAAAACTTGCCAGAGTAGGTTATTCAGAGGACATGGAGTATGGAGCACGGACAGAGAACAAAGAACAGGGGACAAAATTTTCCTCCAGCACGTTGAGTAAAATGAGAAAAAGAATGCCAAGAAAAAGGGCACCTGGGTGGAACAGGAGCGTTAACCACCAGTATTGCCAAGTGAAGCTCAATTGGTCCGCACTCATACGGAGGGGCAAGCGCTACCCAGGTCTTGACTGTGTACTGAGGAAGGCTGGAGGTCTTACCTCACACTTCCGCTTCCGCACTCTGCTTCAGCATGATTGTTTTCGTTGCTGCGTCAATTTAAAGGCATTTTACCGTGTTAATAGATGAGGACGCCAGCCTGGTCTCTCACTGCACCCACTGTAAGTCTGGCAGCTGGACCTCCGTGTTAACAGATGGCTGAAGGCAGCACTGGCTCTCACCGTTAGGGGCAATCAGGAGAGCTTCAAATTTTCTCTAAAAAATCAGTTTTTCAAAAAGGTGATTTTCTGTGAGGTTAAGTAGGTGTTAAAAAAAGGGGTCCAGGGCTGGACCACAAATTGCACAATTTGAGGCTAAAAATTGGGGCTGGGAGTCAACTATGGGTTCGCATCATTTGATCTCCCAGGGGAGTCTGTCCTAATCATAAGGGAAGATTTGGAGGAAAAATGGGAAACCATTGAATTGATTGGCTGAATCAGTCTCAGAAGCCAGAAGGGCAAATGTCTTCTCAACTAAGAAGTGTTTTGGGGGATGATTAGGAAAATTTGTACTACTTATGGGGTGTGCAGACGAATTTAACCCCATTACAAATTGTAAAAAATACCTTTAAAAATGCAGGCTGGGGGTTGTTTTGTAAAGTTATCACACTGAAAAAAAGCCAAAATGGTAATAATGTAAAACTATAAAATAAAACTTCCCTAAATAAATTCTGTAAACAAATGTCAGTTACCCA
Source organism: Phyllomedusa bahiana (assembly GCA_025379985.1). NCBI lineage: Eukaryota > Metazoa > Chordata > Amphibia > Anura > Hylidae > Phyllomedusa > Phyllomedusa bahiana. The sequence goes on along the minus strand of JAODAL010044893.1, from coordinate 15,410 downwards.
AAAAATATTACTAAATGACAGTCACTGTACAAAATAGCATAGTGCCACTTTTTGATCTGTGGGTCAAACAGGTTTAGGGGTCATGCTGTGGCCCAGGACAGGTGTAGTCTATGTCCAGTGAAACTAAAATGGTGGTTGAAAGACTCCTTTTTCTGGCACATTTCAAATGTGGAGCTCATGCAGGTTTGGGGCTCATGCTTTTGGCCAGGAAAGGTTTTAGTCTATGTCCAGTGAAACTAAAATGGTGGTTGAAAGACTCCTTTTTCGGCACTTTTTAAATGTGGGTTCATGCAGGTTTGGGGTCATGCTGTGGCCCAGGAAGGTATAGTCAATGTCCAGTTCAACTAAAATGGTGGTTCAAAGACTCCTTTTTACCACACTTTTTAATCTGGGGCCAGACAGGTTAATGGTCATACTGCGGTTTCAGGACAGTATAGTCAATGTCCAGTTCAACTAAATCGGTGGTTGAAAAGACTCCTTTTCACCAGCACTTTTTAATCTGTGGGCCGGACAGGTTTAATGGTCATTACTGCGTACAGGACAGTATAGTCAATGTCCATTTCAACTTAAATGGTGGTTCAAAGACTCCTTTTCCCGGCACTTTTTAATTTGGGGGTCAATAGATTGTAAGCTCTTGCGAGAAAGGGCCCTCACACGCGTGTCTCATTTGTCCAGTTGCTTTTTTATAAAGTAATGTTTGGTTTGTCTGTGCTTATTCCCTCTATATTGTAAAGTGCTGCGGAATATGTTGGCGCTATATAAATAAAGATTATTATTATTATTAAACAGGTTTAGGGGTCATGCTGTGGCCCAGGACAGGTATAGTCTATGTCCAGTGAAACGAAAATGGTGGTTGAAAGACTCCTTTTCCGGCACCCTTTTTTAAATGTGGGGGTCATGCAGGTTTGGGGGCTCATGCTTGTGGCCAGGACAGGTATAGTCAATGTCCAGTTCAACTAAATGGTGGGTTCAAAGACTCCCTTTTCCCCGGCACTTTTTTTTTGGGGGGTCAGACAGGTTTAATGGTCATACTGCGGTAAGGACAGATATAGTTAATGTCCAGTTCAACTTTAAAAAAGGTGGTTGAAAGATCCTTTTCCGGACTTTTAAATCTGGGGTCATGCAGTTTTGGGGCTCATGCTGCGTTCCAGGACCCGGGATATTCAATGTTTCCCGTTCAAGTAAAATGATGGTTCAAATCATACTGCCTTCTGCCACTTTTTAATTTGTGGGTCATGGCAGGTTTAAGGGTCATTTAGTGGTGCAAAGCAGGGAAGTGATGGTCTGAGTTTTTCTGTGGCTTTTATAACCTAAGTGTGTTGCCTAAGATGTAGCAGTATCCCATTGACTGTCGTGGATGTTAATTCCAGCTTCTCCAGCCGTTTGGGTGTAAGAATGAAGGTGTTGGTTCCTTCCCATAGACTTTATTGGTCATCGGCGTAATCTATTATCGACTATCGGATATTTATTGTAATTGCCGATATCGACTATCGACCCGATGACGATAGTCAACGTAATCGCTCATCACTACTCCACAACATGATGCTGACAACCCCGTGTTTTACAGTTGGGATGGTGTTTTTAGGTTTCCAATCTTCTCCCTTTTTCCTCCAAACATAATGATGGTCACTATTGCCAAACAGTTAAATTTTAGTTTCATCAGCCCACAGGACATGTCTCCAAAAATGTAGGTCTTTGTTCCTGTGTGCATTTGCAAACATTAATCTGGCTTTTATATGTTTATTTTGGAGTAATGGCTTCTTCCTGGCAGAGTGGCCTTCCAGTCCATGTTGATACAGTATTCGATTTAATGTGAATAATGACACAATCTTACCAGCTTCCCCCAGCAACTTCACAAAGTCTTTTGCTTTTGTTCTTGGGTTGATATGCACATGTCAGACCAAAACACGTTCATCTCTGAGACACAGAGCCCATCTCCTTCCTGAGTGGTATGGTGGCTGGACATTCCCATCTTGTTTGTACTTGCATATAATTGTTTGCACAGATGACCGAGGAACCCTCATGTATCTGGAAATTGCATCCGAGGATGCAAGTCCACAATTCTCTTCCTAATATCTTGGCTGATTTCTTTAGACTTTCCCATGATGTTATGCACAGAAGCAGTGTGTTTCTGGTGTGTAATAAAATACATCCACAGCTGTGTCCCTATTTAACGCAGATGTTGCCCAAGCTTCCAAAGACATGATATCATCATATGGGCTGTCCCAAATTGTCTAAAGGCATAGTAATCCTAGTGTACAGTATGTAAACTTTTGACTTTTCAGAAAGTAATACAAATGCCTTAAAAATTCTCTATCTCATTATTCTGGCATTTGGCAAAAATAAATAATTTTAGTAATCCTAATTGACCTAAATAAGGTAAGGTTTATTCTGATTTCATGTCAGATAGTGAGAAAAACATGCATATGTGTCTTTTTGGATAGTGTATGCAAACTTCTGGTTTCAACTATGTTCATTTTTCTTCTTACATACTTCTGACCTTAAAAGGCGATGAAAAAAAAACAGAGCACGGCTTTATTTTCAAATGGAAAATTTGTTAAGCTCGTACGTCAAAATGCTATTATGTTACTGTTTAGTTTTAAAATGAGAAAGCTTACCTAACATGTTGAAAATCCCGGATAGTTTCTAACGTAGTAGATAGTGGGATATATGTCAGTATTGCACCAACTTTCTCATAGTATGTACACCATTGTATTGCTATTATTAGGCACATGGCAGAATATAACACTTAATTCATCATTGAACCTGTGTGCATTCTGTGCTGAAATCTGTGTGCGTTCCATCGGAAACATGCTTTCCTTTATATTAACTGAGGCTCGGATTCTTCTGCTCATGGATAGGAAATTTGTGTCATGATAAAAAGTGAGTGACTTTCTCTTATTGGCACAAATTCTGATGTGGTGTGCACATTTTTTTCCCTCTCTTTGAGCCCTGGTTATATTATCTAACGTCTTCTATAAAAACATATTAAACATTATATCATCTTATTGCCATTCTAGTGACAAATAGTTATGTTTCAGCGGTATCTACTGGTTCTATTCCTAATAAGCCATGTTTATTCATATACTAGTTACCAGGTGCCTTTTTCATCCATGAGGCCCGTCTATGTGTATTCGACCGGCTGCTTTTGACCGCGGCAGCCGGGTTACTAGGGACGCATGTTTTGATTAACTGTAGGATTTGATTCATGCGTCATATCCGGCGCGCGGGTGCGCTCTTAAGAGAGCACGCGGCTCATCCTCCGGCATCCCTATCCGGCACAGCATCGCCCGTGTGCCACACTCCATCATACATGGAGGGTGTGGCAGCGGCAACGCTATTTGTGGACATTGGGGCTTGCAGGTAACCAACAGTGTATGTGTTCAGGGCTGCACTGCCATTTGTAAGGGGTGATAACTGACTGGCATATGTTGTTTATTGTTACAGTGTTGTGCCACTTATTTGCCTTATGGATCTATTTTGGGTGCCATGTAGGTAAGACAATCTATTATATCTCACATGTGCTAAGATCCATTTGTTCATCTGACATCAAGTGCTTCTAAACAGTAGGTAATACCCTATTTTTTCAATCTAAGTAGCTGTTTATATTTATTGAGTTGGCGCTTGTATTTCCCTTACTCTCTATTTCCTTGTATTTGTCCCCTGAGGAGATCCCTGTATCTAGCAGGATTGAAACATGTTGGGAATCTTTTATGAGAGTATGTTTTGTATAAGGGACTATTAGGGTATTCATAGTTAGGGATAGGTTCGAGACAGGACCGTCCTTTTTCAGGGCGAAAATCTCTAGGTGTCTTTCAGCTATCTAGGGTTGTTTAGGGATTTTTTCGTGTGTATGTGTGTGCTGTCATTGTTTTTTGTCAGTATTTGTCCTTTAGCGATGCTATCGTTTTAATGGTATTATTAAAAGTTATATTTTATATATTTTCCCTTTTTTGGTTTATTATTTGAATTTGGAGGGATTGTGACTTTGATATTTGTCATAACAGTGGTTGTAGTTCTTTATTTGGCATGGCAGGCTTTTTGTCACAGGAGGTTAACTTTGAAGAATGGGCTTCAGAGGCAAAGGACGTTTTTTCTGATAAAATTTTTCTTCAACAAAAATATATCCCCACCTTTACTATTGCGTTCAAAGAACTTACTCGGGTACATAAAGAACAAATTACTTGTTGGTGGGAGGTAGAGAGTCTGGATAACTATATCAAACATAATATTGTACCCAGGGGACTAAGGATTAACTTGATAAACTCAAACCTTACCAGATCCCCTTCTTTCTGTAGTAAATGGGAGCAGGAAGCTACTGAGAGTTCCCTTCGTTTTATGAAATTACTCTTAGATGAGGAACGTGTCCATCTTGAGAAGCTAAACTCTAAATTGAAGGAGCAAATTGAGATTACACAAAAATTTTTTGAATGAGCCAGAATTTTCAAATAAAGAGAAACAACAACAACTGGCTATAGAGAGACATAAATATCTTAATGATAGAAAACATAAGCAGTTCCTGCCTGATTTGGCAGATTTCCGAGACAAAAAGGCATACGTTGTGGCTGCCAACAAATATCCATATAAAGAATCTGCGACTGATCTCTCTTCTACCAAGACGGATATCTCTGATACCGATAAGAAATCCACTGGTGTCGGCCCAAGGTCAAACTCAAGACCCAGAGGTAACGTGGAGGCCGAGGTGGACGCAATACACGCAATTTCTTTGATCCAAAAAACTCATACGAGCTGAGAACAAGAGCAAATTCTACAAACAATCAGACTCAGGCCCCAAACAGGTAGAAGTAGACTCTCAAATTATAAATCTATCCAAACGTGACTTAACTAATACTGAAATTGAAGTATTACGGAAAGGATTTTCCTTTGTACCCACTAGTAAGTTTAGTCTCTTTGGATAGACTCGGATTTATATCTTTTTGCAAGAAAATTACATTGGCAAAAATTCATTTCATTGAGGGATAAGAGAGAGTGTAGAGAATTGGGAATTCCCACCGAGATGTTACAAGACGTTCGTCTCCTATACGGTCTATCTATAATACCAGCTACTGATTTAGGTAAAGGTCCTTTTACCGACCTAAAAGTTAAGAGCCAAAAGATGCCACCTAAAAGTGATACCTCATGTATTGACGTGTTTTGTGATTTAACTGTGAGGGACCTTGAAAAAATCAAAGGGATTCCTGATAAAAACTGTTCAGAGTCTGAATTAGAGGCACTATGTGCTTTGGAAAATGACGCCACTATCTGTATTAAACCCTCTGATAAGGGGGGAAATATAGTGGTTCTTGATCGTACCCAGTATAGAGATATGTGTTATAGGTTGCTGTCAGACATATCATGTTACAGAGTCTTGCCTAATGACCCTACTTTAGTTTTCAGTGCAGAGTTGAAATCTCTATTAAGAGATGCACTTTCACTGGAATTGATTGATGAAACTGAGAGGGAATTTTTGCTTCCTCGGCACCCACGCATTGCAACCTTCTATAGTCTTCCTAAAATTCATAAGGGTACATCCCCTTTGAAAGGTCGTCCAATAGTCTCAGGGATTGGTGCCCTCTCACAAAACTGTTGTGTCTACATTGATAAGATTATTTTTCCCTTTGTTCAGTCACTTCCATCATATACTAGACACAACTGACCTTTTGAAACGCCTGAAAGGAATTTTTGTGGACCAGAACACGTTGTTGGCGAGCATAGACGTTGAGTCTTTGTATACAAGTATACCGCATCATCTAGGTATAGAAGCAGTTAAGTTTTTTCTACGCACACGGGGTATTCAAATTGAGGAACACAACAAGTTTGTGGCTGCTCTTTTAGAGTTTACACTCACCAGGAATTATTTTCTGTTTGACAACAAGATTTACCATCAGCTCCGAGGTACAGCCATGGGAAGTTCCTGTGCGCCTTTTTACATTAATCTGTACCTCGGCTGGTGGGAATCTTCTGTGGTTTTTGGAGATGATCCTCCTATACACATACCGATAAGATAGCCCTTTGGGCTACATTTATCGATGACGTGTTCATCATTTGGAACGGAAGTTTGGCAGAATTCTGTGAAATGGTAGAGGCCCTAAATATTAACAATCTGGGGCTTAGATTTACTTTTGAGATCAAAGCAGACTGCCTACCTTTTTTGGATGTATGTATCACCAAAACATCATCTGGTGAACTTTCAACAACGATATTTAGGAAACCAACTGCTACTAATTCTTTGCTACGGTGGGAGAGTCACCATCCAACACCCCTTAAAAAGGGGATCCCCCATGGCCAGTACCTGCGCCTCAGGAGAAATTGTTCATCTTAGGCTGAATTTCGTGTTCAGACGACCGACCTCAGAGAACGATTTCTGGCACGAGGATATCCTGATTTTGTGTTATGGCATGCGTTTCATAATGCATTGAAAGCCGATCGTACTAACTCACTGACTCCTAAAGTAGATTTAAAATAGATCTTCCCCCAATACACGTATTATAGGGACTTTTTATAATGCGGCACCTTTTGTGAAACAGGTTATACAACGCTACTGGCACATTCTAAAAAGGGACCCTGATATCAAAGATCGTCTTGGAGAATTTCCATCTATTACGTACAGACGAGGCAGGAGTCTTAGGGACCATGTAGTCCAAAGTAATTTTACCATGCCCCGTTCGGAATCATGGTAATCTAGAACAACTGGATCGTTTAAATGCTCCGAGTGTGTTGCATGTTCTTTTGTTGGAAAAACTACTTGCTTCACAGGGATAGGGATGAGTAAGATCTTTACTATATGCCACTTCATTAATTGTAAGACCTCATTTGTGGTGTACTTGATCACCTGTTCCTGTGGTCAGAAATGTGTAGAGAAGACAACACGTTAATTTCGTCGTCGTATCTGTGAGCACCTGGGAGATATCTGACATGAGCGTGACATGGCTGTGTCACGACATGTCTGGAGTCACCATGGTGGTGAGGCAAAATGCTTAAAATGGACAGGCATTGATAAAATTCTGTTATCTGCTCATAGGGGAAATTTTGATCAAAAATTGTTACAAAGGGAAACATGTTGGACGTCTACCTTAAAAACGATGACCCCGCATGGTCTTAATGAACAAATGGACTTTAGCTGTTTTATTTAATTGTCTTTTTTTCCCTCTCTTTGAGCCCTGGTTATATTAACTAACTTCTTCTATAAAAACATATTAAATGTTATATCATCTTATTGCCATTATAGTGACAAATAGTTATGTTTCAGAGGTATCTACTGGTTCTATTCCTAATAAGCCATGTTTATTCATATACTAGTTACCAGGTGCCTTTTTCATCCATGAGGCACGTCTATGTGCATTCTTACCGGCTGCTTTTGACCGCAGCAGCTGGGTTACTAGGGACGCACGTTTTGATTGACTGTAGGATCGCGGCCTTCATGCGTCATATCCGGCGCGTGGGTGCGCGCTTAAGAGAGCACGCGGCTCATCCTCCGGCGTTCCTATCCAGCGCAGCATCGCCGGAGGGTGAGTGGCAGCGGCAACGCTATTTGTGGACATTGTGGCTTGCAGGTAACCAACAGTGTATGTGTTCAGGGCTGCACTGCCATTTGTATGGGGTGCTAACTGACTGGCATATGTTGTTTATTGTTACAGTGTTGTGCCACTTATTTGCCTTATGGATCTATTTTGGGTGCCATGTAGGTAAGACAATCTATTATATCTCACATGTGCTAAGATCCATTTGTTCATCTGACATCAAGTGCTTCTAAACAGTAGGTAATACCCTATTTTTTCAATCTAAGTAGCTGTTTATATTTATTGAGTTGGCGCTTGTATTTCCCTTACTCTCTATTTCCTTGTATTTGTCCCCTGAGGAGATCCCTGTATCTGGGAGGATTGAAACATGTTGGGAATCTTTTATGAGAGTATGTTTTGTATAAGGGACTATTAGGGTATTCATAGTTAGGGATAGGTTCGAGACAGGACCGTCCTTTTTCAGGGCGATAATCCTGTTCATCTCTAGGTGTCTTTCAGCTATCTAGGGTTGTTAAGGGATTTTTTCGTGTGTATGTGTGTGCTGTCATTGTTTTTTGTCAGTATTTGTCCTTTAGCGATGCTATCGTTTTAATGGTATTATTAAAAGATATATTTTATATATGTTCCCTTTTTTGGTTTATTATTTGAATTTGGAGGGATTGTGACTTTGATATTTGTCATAACAGTGGTTGTAGTTCAAACCACTTTGGGTAGACACAGATTAGCCCCATCTAAAAACTTCACTGTTGTATTGTCATTTAGCAAACGTGTGTGGACTGTAAAATATTTTTATATTGCATTATATTGGTGTCACGGATGCCCCTGCGACCCTTGTCCCAGGTCGCAGGCGCATCCGTGCCCCGACTCTGAGCGGCGCCCCGTCCCGCACCTCGGGTCCGGGGTCCGCTCATCCCGCTGCCCGGGTCCCCAGTGACTTACCCGGCCTCGCTCCTGCCCCGTCCGTCTCAGTCTCTCGGCGTGCGCGGCGCCGCCCCTTAGGGAGCGCGCGCCGGCAGTCTGAGATTTAAAGGGACAGTGCGCCGGTAATTGGCCATTGCCGGGCACTGCTCCTATTTTAGCCCAGCCTCTTCCCAGTGGCCTTTGCCGGATCTTTAGTGCTCATGCCTATTGGGAAAGCGTTCCAGAAAGCCTTGTCTCGCCTACCGTGTACCGAACCCTTTTGCTTACGTTTATCGACCACGATCCTTGCCGCCTGCCCTGACCTTCTGCCTGTCTACGTTCACGAACCACAGCCGCCTGCCCTGACCTTCTTGCCTGTCCCCGACTACGAGCCTGACTGCCGATTCTGTACCTCGCCTACCCTTGGCCGCCACCGCAGGCAAGCCCCGCCAGTGGTAGTGACCTGGTGGACTCCCGCCGCAGCAAGTCCATCCCGCTTTGCGGCGGGCTCTGGTGAATACCGGGACCCACTTAGATTCCACTCCCTGTGTGGCTTACGCCATCGCCTGCGGTGGTCCAGCGGATCCACCTCAAGACCGTTACAATTGGTAAAGGTAGAAATTTTTTAATAAGGGCTTTTTCAGTCAGTTCCTACATACACTGTACCATGACAAATAGGGATGAAAACAAGAAACAGTAGATTCAAACAATGTCTATATATTTTACATGGTGCTTCTCCTTATTAAGATACATTACTTCTCAGCCACGCTCGCCACCTCTCTCCTAGATAGACAGTAAGTTTTACTCTGCACTGATGTGAGGAAATACCGCAAAACAGCTGTATGCAGATAAACTAAAGTGGCAATGGCTTGAATCCCCTTTACATTGCAAGGCTCTGTGAGTCACATGTGAATTGAGGATAAATACATGCAACAGATGGCGCTGAAGAGTTCAGCTCTCTTCCCATAAGCCTTTGAAATATTCAAATACCCAGTGAGGTGCAAAAGGTGATTAATTCCCCACACACCGACATGGTGCTTCTCCCCAATGAGATATGTTACCCCTTCTGAGCCACACTCACCGACTCTCACCTAGCCAGCAAGTAAGTTGTACTCTGCGCTGATGAGGGGGAACACTCGAAACCGCTGTATACAAAGGAGATAAACTCGCTTGGCTTGAATCTCTTTTTACATTGCAAGGCAAAGTGAGCCACGTGAATTGAGGATTGCTACATCCAATAGATGGCGCTGGAGAGTTTAGTTCTCGTCACATAAGCCTGTGAAATATACATTTTAAAGACATAATTAACTTTTTCTTTTTTTCTAATAAAAAGTATGGGTAAATTCACACCTGTTACTCCAATACATTTCAGTACTGCTAGCAAGTATCTAACGCAATACTGCAGCCTAGCTGTTGCTTATCCATAGTTAAAATAATATAAAAATAATCAACTTGTGAATATATTTGTACATCTGGACACCTTGGGCGACAAGTATTATTTTTGGTGCCCAGGCACCATTTTGTTTGCACACATTAGTAGCATGAAATGCGCCTGAATTTATGAACCTGCTCTACTGTGGGTCATAGATTTAGTGCTTTCTAGTTACTAAGTGACACTTCAGGCTCAGGTAAACCCCTTTTAAAGTGCTCTACCTGTTCCAGCAGTAATGTACCTGGATTTGCCATACTGAAGCTATAAATGTGTAGCTTTGTACGGTTGTAGTGCGACACACCTCCAGCACGCCCCACGATCTTAGGCGCATTATAAACTGCTGCGGGCGCTTTGTAATGCGCCTAATAATGGAGTGCACCTGATTAAAAATCTAGCAAACAGGGCTGCGCCAGTTTTTGGGCGGAAAAGGTGCCGGACTTCTGGCGCAGCCTCGTATATACACGTTGCCCCAGCTGGCACGAATTTAGACATTTGGGGCTGACAGAGTAACAATGAGCTTTTTTGATACTGCATTTTATTGACCTGTATGTCATATGTGCCAAGAAACCTCTTAGCACACATGTCAAAAGGGTCCATAGGCTCCCATTCACCAGACACAAAGACTATACTTTTAGCATTCATTCAGTGGAATACAGTGTGCTTCCAATGTTTTAAATGTTGGAATAGGGTTGCAGACTGTACTATTCAATGCTTAGTTACCCAACTACAAGAAAACATATACTGTACATATACCTTTTAACATTGGAGATTATGAATGAAGTTAAGTGTATACATCTAAGGTTTCCATCCAGACAGAAACCTCAAACATACTGCAAGATGCAGGGTGAGAGGAGCCTAAGTAACAATTTATCTCTGAAACTGTTTTATTGCTTCAGATACTGAAAAAATGTGCAACACAAACAACATATTTCGGACGTCACTGTTACTCTATCTCTCACGGGGGACCAGTGCACATCTGGAAACTATTTTACAGTATCCAGCACAGAAATGTAAGATACTGCTACAAGTGTCATCTGTTAACTCATAGAGCATGTTGAAACACCTATCTCCCGGCAAAGTTTCCAGGCATATTTCTAGGAAGTTAGAGGCCAGCAGAGGCATAGGAGAAGAGTAAATCATAGAGAGAAAATGGTAAATAATCGTATGATTTTTTTATGACTAGCGCAGCTAAAGAAAATGATACTATAAGTAATACCTATAACAAGCTATACACATTTTCTAATTCTTTCTTTTTTTTTATGTGAATAGCTAACAGAAAAATAGATATCCAGAAGTATTCTGCTAGTTACCATATCACATTAAAGGGGTTGTCCGGTTAATTTTGTTAGTTAGGATACTGCTGTTCTATTAGGGTATGCTCAAATGGCATATTGGGGCGCATACTGTACACGCCGCAATACGCCAGGTGTTTTGGAAGCACGCGCTGATCAAATTGACATGTCACTTCTCTCTCTGGGCATACAATATGATCGTATTGTATGCCCAGGGAGACGAGGCGTAATTCATAGCTCTCAAAGAGAGCTATGAATTACCGTAATTGCACTGCGCATAAAGCGCAATACGTGGCAAAATGCGCACAAAACTATGTGGAAAAATAAGATGTGTGAACATACCCTTAAAATAAAAAGAAACTTATAGTCACTTCCCCTCTCACCTTGGACCTAATGCTGGGCTGTCCTTACTCTCTGCTAGTCTTTTTCTCAATGTGACACAAGCTCTGTAGCTGCTAATTGGCTGCAGTGATCACATGCCATTGGCTGATATCACTGTTGGGAAGTAAGTGCTCAAATAGTGATGTAAGCCAAAGGCAAGTGACTGCTGCAGAAGTGACGTCACATTCAGAAGACCAGACGAAATCATGAAACCGAAGGAGAGTGAGGATGGTGCATTGCTAGGTTTAAAGGGGATGTATCGCTTCCTTACTTCGGCTGAGTCACACTTCTCTTAGCTTCCCAGCTCTGTGAATGCAGGGGCGTTTCTCCCCCTCCCAGCTTGATGACATCATCCCCCCCTTCACTGCGGGACTTATACCACCCTCCCCCTCCCCTCTGAGTCACAATTTCACTTTGTCTCTCCCTATAAGTCTTATTTTATAAGAGATGTATACATACCACAGGCTGCATTCAATCTAATCTGAGCACTGATCTCTCACAGCTGGAGATGTATTACAGCTTTCTAAGAACGGCACAGATCTGCGTGTATGCAGGAGAGTTAGGCACCAGGGTCAAACTGTCATGTTTTCTCATTGTACAATCTGCTGCAGTCTGTTTTGCTAGGTGTGGAAACGGGAAAATGCTACGGCCCCTAACTCCGAGTCAGAGACACAGCTCCGTGAATCGACCCAGGGGCTGTACAGAATTTTAAATGAGCTCTCAGCTAGTGAATTGAAAGGGAGGGGATCAGGAGGGATTAGACCCACACTGGATATCAGTGTAAATAAAAACACAAGATAAGGGACACTGTGAGAACAAGGCAGCTTTGCTAATGACATCCAATTGCAAAGTTGCTTGTTTTCACTGTTCCCTTATTCTGAAGACCATTTAATGAAACGATAACACCCCTTTAAGGTAAGAGAGGTGAGAATAAGTTTTTTTAATTTGAAAGGGCAGCATTATCCGAAGTAAAAAAAAACAAAAAACATTAAGACAGGCCCTAAATAAAAAGTACTGTATCCCAAAAGCATATGATAGTCTCTAGAATATTTGTATACATACAGTACTTTTGAATGTTACCAGTAGCTGAACTGTTAACCTGTTTCCTTGCAGTTTAAAAGAAAAAGTATTTCATGTAGTTAAGTGCTCCTTTTACTTTCCCTGACAGTAGAGGTTAAGTTGGCTTGTCATTGAGAATAACATTATAAATCATATATGATAACTCAAAGCTAACAACAGTTCGAATATGTTTTGACTCCTAAGCACCCCCTAAGGAGAATCTTTTGAAAAAAAGATAGAGCACTAATCTGTAGTAGTTCTACTATGTAATTATTCGGTCTATATTTTATTTGAAAAGACCTAAAGAATATGACAGAAAATTGTGAATAATGTATTGCCTTAAAGGACTTGTTCTAGAATTACATATTAGGCACCTCAGGGTTTAGCATTGTTGCCTTGCAGCACTGTGAGCCTGGGTTTGAATCTGACCGAGGACAACATCTGAATGGCATTTGCATGTTCTTGTGGCTGTATATATTTCCTTCATGTACTTCGATTTCCTCCCACAAGCCTGTACACAACATATACATTTTGTTTAGTCTGAGAAAAAATATAAAACAAAAAGCTTTGCATATATTTAGTAAATAAGTTTTTTGCATATAAAAAGTGGAGGGAAAATGCAATTTTTGTATGTATACATTTTTATTCCTTTAATAATTGTATCCATTTAACATGTACATTAAACAGATTCAAAACATGATGTGAATGGGGCCTTAGTGGACTGTCAAAGGCAAGTGCTTTATAAAATTTGGGAAATTTTGGGATATTTTGACAGAAAAGGAGCAATACACTGCATAGAGACTGAGACAACACATCTGTGAAAAACTAGAGAGAGAAAGTATACAACATCCTGCTACGGGGAGTGAGATAAAATCTCACAGAAAATCTCAATTACCAAGAAAAGCATATTAAGTGCTTTAGTTTTAATATATATTGTAGGAAGGTCAGAGGTGCCGTCATAGACGGGAGGTGGCTGGCCTCGGTGATATAAAAAAACCCAGTGAAAAATGCCAGCAAAAGTATTGCTCTGACAAGTTTTCTTATTATAGTCTGGGTGGGGTTTTTTATGGAGGGCCCAAGAGTTTGGGTGGGAAACGGTCACCCCAAATATTTCACCCCGGGTTTTTTCCCAACCAAATAAAAGGCGCTGGGGCAGGAAAGCCCCGGAGGGGGTTTTTCTGGGACCTAAAATCAGAAGCTTGTGTTGCCAGACTGGAGGCTGGTAGGCCCGAGGACCTGATTTCTGTTGAGACTTTTCATTTATTTTGTTATCTTTTTGCCAGAAGAAAAAGAGTTATTTTTCCACTGTGGATTTATATTGAAGAAAGCTGTATTTTTTGTTGCAATTATGAAATTTCCCAAAAAATCTTTTTTTTTATTGAAAATGACCACCTGTCACGGGCCTGCCTTTGTGCTGACCCCTACAATATAATTAAAAGAAAATGTTTCTCTTTTTAAAATAAATAAAATTTTTTTTTATATATATATATTTTATATATATATATATTTTTTGGACTTGCACAGCTTTGGGGTCCCATGATCTTTCAGGCAAGGGGGCCCAAAACAGGTACAAACGGTTGCTTGCTCCTGGATTTATTTTATAAACAGAACAAAAAAGGGGGAAACATGCAAAGCAAAGCATAAAAAAAATACTTCCGTCTGAGCGCTTACTAACAGAGGGTAGTTCCCCATATAATTTTTGGTTCACTGGCTTCCCCCAGTGTGAACACCTCCAGCCCGAAGGAGACTGGAGGGACAGCCGAGCCCATCAGCTTTCCTGCTGACCTTTTATCGCCAGGAAAACCCGGAGTGGAGCCCTGGGATAACACCCCCTCATGCTTTCCCCAATAAGGCCGACCCCGAATGGGTGGTCCGTACAAGGATTAAAAATAGGGCACATTTGTACCACATCATTTATCAAAGCCTTTTATCCCCCAATTCCTTATCTTGGTGGGATCATCCCCGGACTCCCCAGCAAAAAGTCCAAAAAATGGCTGGGAATAACTCCCTTGTGACCTTCCCAGCTGGGTCTTACATATCCCCCCCCCCCCCCTTTCTCTGCCTTGGGGGGAGCCATTCTCCAAAATTATGCACCCCGACAGTGCATCCGCATTTGCTTTTTGTGACCGGGGGGAGTTCTACAGAAACTTAAAGTCCTGTAGGCCAGGAAACCCCCGGCACCCTTTTTCGTTTTTTTTCCCTTTTTTTTGTGCCATCCATTTAGAGTGAATGGTCCCGTGATTACTTAAAGGGTCTACCCATCAGGTAGTACCAGTGCCTCAAAGCCCATTAATGGCCAGGCATTCTCTCTTACTATGGGGTATTTTTCTCGGCCGTGACAGTTTCCGGCTGAGGTAAACACAGGGTGTTCTTCTCCCTCAACCCCTTGGGCAGGGCACCCCTAATCCCCCCCCAGAGGCCTGCCTGGACCAAAAATTCCTTTGGAAGTTTGGCGCAACGACACTGGTCTCTTTCAGAACCCCTTTAAATTTCTAAAAGCTTGTTCAACCCCCCGGGTTTCCCCTTGACCATAGTGGACTTGGATCCTTTTGTGAGATCTTAAAAGGGCTGCTAGGGGGCAAAGTTGGGCACAAATCCTTTTTAACCGCGATACCCAAAAAAAAGCCCTGACCGCTTCTTGGGAAACCGTTGGGCCAATTCCTAATTGCTTCCCTTTTTTTGCCCCCCCCCCAATGTCTAGCCTAATGCGAGCCTCCTGACCCTATGGGGCCCCTTATTGGGGTTGGCGGTTTTAAACCCCGCTCCCTTATGGCACTAAGACGGGCCCGTACTTGGGTAGATGGGATTCCCCTCCGTACTAAATAC
>JAODAL010044892.1:0-32456 GCA_025379985.1 Phyllomedusa bahiana | reverse complement strand
TGCCAGGCCTGAGGGGGCGGGGCCGGGCATAGCGGCGAGCAGGCGTCTTTGCTCTTCACTGTGCAGGACTGCGCCCCGCCTCTGAGCTCACTGAGTTTGGCTGCCTGTGCTGTCTGCTCCTGTTCACTGAGAGAAGCAGCCGCCGCGGAGCACAGCTTATCAACAAGTGCCGGGCCGGATAACACAAGGCAACGGGCCGGATTCGGCCCGCGGGCCTTGTGTTTGACACCCGTGATCTAGGCTTACAAAAAAAAACCCTATTCACCATGTTCAGTATTGCTGTCTATCTTGCAGCCATCTACCTCCTGGCTTACCACCCAGTTATTGCCCCTAAAGAATCCTTATCCACATCTGCGCCTCTCCCCTTTCCCCTCACCCATGTGTTCATCACACACTCTCCTTTCCCTTTCAAATACCACAAACCCACCTGCTACATATTGCTGCACAAACGGCCGCTCATACTCATCACTGAACCATCTGCTGTATCTTTTCTTTCCCCTGCTTTTTGCTGCAGGTGACATCTCTCCTAACCCCGGCCCACCCTCCATTACTGCTCACCCCAAACCTCCTCCTCCCATGAAACCCTGCTAACCTAATTACTATGCGCTGTACATTTTTTTCCAGCCCCTTTGAAATGTGCTCTGTGGAACGCCCGATCCGTCTGCAACCAAACTCACTTGCTGTTCATGACCTGTTTCTCTCCAACTCCCTAAACCCTGCTAACCCTCACAGAAACATGGCTCCAGCCATCTGACACCGCTTCCCTTGCCGCTCTCACCTATGGCGGCCTACACTTCACCCACACCCCAGACCTGAGAACAGCCGGGTGGGGGAATTGGCATACTTCTTCCCTCCACACTGTACTTACCAGGTCCTTCCTCTGCACCCTCACTCACTTTCCCTCCTTTGAGGTCCACACCCTCAGACTCTTTCAGCCATTTTCCCTCAGACTCACGGTTCTGTACAGACCCCCCGGCTCACCCCGCCAGTTTCTGGATCATTTTGCTGCCTGGCTCCCTCACTGCCTCTCTACTGAAATACCTACTCTCATCATGGGTGATTTTTAACATCCCCTATTGATGACCCATGTCTCCTCTCCCTCTCAGACCCTTTTCACTAACCTCTTCTCTAGGCCTCTCGCAGTTTACTAACTCTCCACCCACAAGGATGGAAACTCTCTTGATTGGTTTTCTGAAAACCGTCCTCAATCTCTAACTTTAATATTCTCCTTACACTCTCTCTGATCACAATTTATTTCCTTCACTATTTCTAATTCTCACCCATCTCTGGACACACCTGCCCGTCCCCCATTCAGAAATATCACTCCATGAACACTCAGGAATTCACAGACGCATACAGTCTTCACTGCCCCCAATCTCCTCCCTCTCCTGCCTGACCTGGCGTCCAAACAATAAAAATGAAAACTCTTTCCACCACCCTGGACACAGGGGAAACCACTCACACACCGCACCACCAGAGTCAGACACCCACAGCCATGGAACACGCTTCAGACTCCCCATCTGCAGCGATGTGCCAGATGTGCAGAGCGTCTGGGGAGGAAGTCGAAGCTCCCAGCAGACTGTCTCCACTACAAATTTCTGCTCAGGACTTATCAAACTGCCCTTCACAGCGCCAAACAAAAATATTTCACCTCCCTCATCGCAACCTTGCACAACAACCCTAAACGCCTGTTTGACACCATCCACTCCCTTCTCAGGCCTAAAGCTCAGGCCCGGTCTCTGCCCTCCATGCTGAAGACTGGCCACTCACTTCCAAAGAAAAATGACAAAATAGGCAAAACATCTCATCTCAAACCCAAGAGTCAGACACCCACAGCCATGGCACACCTTCAGACTCGCCATCTGAGCGATGTTCCAGATGTGCAGGAGCATCTGTGGAGCAAGTCGAAGTTACCTGCAGACTTTCTCCACTAAAAATTTATGCTCGGGATTATCAAACTGCCCTTCACAGCGCCAAAAAAAAATTTTTCACCCCCCTCACGCAACCTTACACAACAACCCTAAACGCCTTTTGACACCACCCACTCCCTTCTCGGGCCTAAAGCTCCCCCCGGGTCTTTGATCCATGCAAAAGACCTGGCCACTCACTTCAAAGAGAAAATTGAAAAAACCCGGCAAAACTTCACCCAAAACCCAAGCGCAGCCATCTGGTCCCCCCCCGCCACCCCAAAGCCTACCTACCCTTTGACCCAAGCGAAGAAAATTGTCGGGGTTTTCTGTGTCTGCGGGGCCCCCACCACCTCCTAGTGACCCCATTCCCTCCCACCTTTGCCCATCATTTCCCCAGCATCATCTCTCCATAACTGCAATCCTGTAACCTCTCTCTCTCCCCTGGGATCTTCCCATCTTCCTTTTAAACATGCTGTTATAACTCCATTACTGAAAAAGCCCACTCTGGACCCATCCCGCGCTGATAACTACCGACCTGTCTCTAACCTGCCCTTCATCTCCAAACTCCTGGAACGCTTGGTCTACTCTCGCCTAATCCGCTATCTCTCCGCTAACTCTCTTCTTGACCCTTGCAAAACAGGTTTCCGCACCTACACTCCACGAAACGGCTCTAACTAAAGTCTCCAAAAATCTCCTAACAGCTAAATCTCAGGGCAACCCATCATTGTTGCTTCTTCTGGATCTCTCTGCAGCGTTTGACACTGTTGATCACCAACTTTCCTCAGCATGCTCAGCACCATTGGCCTCCCGGACACTGCTCTCTCTTTGTTCTCATCTTACCTTTCTAACTGCTCTTTCAGTGTCTCATTTGCAGGTTCTACCTCCTCTCCTCTTCCTCTTGCTGTCGGAGTTCCTCAGGGATCCGTTCTTGGTTCTCTCCTCTTCTCAATCTATACAGCCCCATTTTGGGCAAACCATCAGCAATTTGGCTTCCGCACCCTCTCTACACTGATGACACCCAATTATAAAACTCCTCCAGAGACATCACTCCAGACCTGCTACAAAAAAACAGCCACTGCCTGTCTGCTGTCTTTGACATATGACCTCCCTGTATCTTAAACTAAACCTCACTAAAACTGAACTTCTAGTCATCCCACCACTACTAACAGACCTTTCCCTGCCCTTTTTGTCTCACTGTGTGGCACCACCATAACTACTAGGCAGCAGGCCCGCTGTCTTGGGGTTATACTAGATTCCGATCTGTCTTTCATCCCCTATATCCAATCCCTTGCCCGCTCCTGTCACCTGCACTTCAAGAACATCTCCAGAATCCTCCTTTTCTCACTGTGGAAAACAACTCAAACTCTCATTGTTGTCTTATTCATTCTCGTCTCGACTACTGTAACTCCTTGCTTATCGGTCTCCCTCTGTGCAAACTCCCCTCTCCAATCTGTCCTGAATGGGAGAGCTAGGCTTGTCTTTGTTTCCAGCCGCTATACTGATGCCGCGACCCTGTGTCTGTCACAGCACAGGTTGCCTATCCACTACAGGGTACAACATAAACTCATCACTTCACTCATAAAGGTCTCCACAACGCTGCTCCTCCCTACATCTCCTCCCTCATCTCTGTCTACCACCCTACCCGCGCTCTCCGCTCTACTGATGATATCAGGTTACACTCATCAATCATCCGAACCTCCCATGCCCGTCTCCAAGACTTCACACGTGCGGCACCAGTTCTCTGGAACATGCTACCGCGGGCAATCAGGCACACTCAGAACTCTCATAGCTTTAAAAGGGCCCTGAGAATACCTCTTCTCACTCTGGCCTACCCGAATCCCTAAAGCTAACACCCTCTCCCCCTCCCACCACACTCGCTAGCGCACTCATTCATTTTCGGCACTAACTGTATATAGATGTACTGTTTTTTGGGTGGGAGGTTCATCCGAATTCTACATAAAATAACCCCATATTTAGTCACATGGCTGGACCATTGAAAATCAGCACTTTTTTCCCTTCGTCTCTCCCGTACACCTAATGATTGTAAGTCTTGGGGGCAGGGCCCCTCTCATCTTGTTCCTTCTGTAATAGTTTTCATTGTGCAATGTATTTCTTTTGTTGTCCTACACCCCCCAAAATTTTGTAAATGCTGGGGAAATATGTTGGCGCTATATAAATAAAGATTATTATATTTTTATATAGAGATAAACAGTGGCAAAAATTCCAATGCCCCTATATTCCCTATACACAACTACCTATCGTGAGAAAGCAAGGACAACGCCTGGTAAGGACACCCCGCCGGGAAACCAAACTAAAAAGACCCCTAATAAAACCCTATAAGTGAAAGTGTTCAAAGTGAATACGTGTAAATAAACAAAGACCTGAGCGTTTCTTTCTCAAGATTGAATGGATTCCCTCAGGGTTTAATAAAAAGTAAAAAATCTGTTGACATTATAGGACAATATCTTACTTTAAAAAGACAATCTCTATAAATTTTGTATATATAAGTCTTTAAACTTTTCTGTGTGCCTACCTTTTTAATGGGATTAAAAAAAAGTTATTTTTATAGTTACCCAAGTGATTCAAAGTTCAGTATGTCCTATTTTGGCATTTATTTTCCCAATGAACTTTATTCCCCCCAGCGGGGGCACTAATGCAGCCCCAAACCTTGACTCTCCCATCACCATTTTTGACTATAGGTAAGAGATATTTGTCTTTTGTACTCCTTATCTGGTTGCCACCGACACCTTTACACCTCTGAAAAACAGGACATCGTTCCATTTTTCCATTCCCCCTTTGTCTGTTGTCTTTTGCAAACTGTTTGCGGGATCTTTTTGCATAATTTTCGAAGAGGAATCTTTCCGGGATGACAGCCATGCAGACCAAATTTTTACAGTGTGTAGCATATGGTCTGTGCCTACAGGTAGCCTATCCCCTTTTGTTTCCCTGGGGTTTAGCTGTTTTTGAGTTATTTTGGGGGTAAACCCCAAATTTTAAATGTTTTTACCAGCTTTTCACTGATTTCTTTTTGTTGTGGTCAAAGTGTCATATCTCAGTGTTGTCAATAAAATTAAATTCAATTTTCCAAAAAAGAAGGGGTGTACCACTTTTTAAGATTTTTTTATAAGCGTGACATGTCTGATAAATGTGTTTTTTTAAATTGTAGAAGATGACCGGGCTTTAAAGCCAACTTTAATATTTAAATTAGCTTTGTGTTGAAAGTTATAGTTTAAAAATAGATAAGGGAAAAAATATGAGGCAATTAGCCAGGTAGTCAGAATAAAATATGCATACAAGTGGATTGAGATTGTAAGCAATTAAAGTGAAATTTGAAGTGTTTGGACCAATTGGATGGAGACTGTCCACCAATTGGCTAAAGTATGTTTACCAATCAAAAGTGATGATTTACATATGATTTTATATACCGTATATACTCGAGTATAAGCCGAGTTTTTCAGCACAAAAAATGGCTGAAAAATCCCCCCCGGCTTATCTCGAGTCCACTGGGGCCCCCTCGGGCGCTGCGATGGCCCAACGCCGAAAGGATCCCTCCCCTGTGGCGATCCTCCGGGCGCAGCAGGAAAAGAGATTTCCACTGCGGAGCGAGACGAGTGCTCCCCAGCCAGTGGACTCCAGGGGGGCCGCTACTCGCGGGTTCCGGAGTTTCCCCACAGGGACATGTGTTCATCGCGCGCTGCGCGGGGGTGATGAATCACTCGCCTGTGCCCAGGAAGATAAGGAGACGGCGGGAGGGGACAGTGAGGAGCGGAGCGGGGGGAGGGAAAACGGGGCGTGGGGAGCCCCGGGAAGTGGTTTTTTTTTGTGTTTTTTTTAAAACGTGCCCATACCCCCCCGTGGACCTAACCTGGCTATAACCCCACCCCATACCCGAAAAACCTACCTGGGGGACTTATTCATGCCTAGTTTGGGGCCTATACCTGGTATTACCTCCCTACCCGGCTTAACCTACCCATACCGGTAAACCTACCTATACCCGCTATAACCTATAGGGGGAATACCGCCTATAGCCTCCTAGGGGACCTATACCGGTTATAACCACCTATACCTGGGGTAAACCTCCCTTACCGGCTTAAAACCACCTAGGGGAGACATCCTGCCTAGGGGGGACCTATACCTGCCTAAAACGACTATACCCGCCCCTTAACCTACCTAGGGGGGGCCTATACCTGCCTATAACGACCTACAGCCTGCTAGGGGGACCCCATAATCCTTAACCTGCCCATGGGGGCAATTACCGCCTATGGGGCATATACTGCCCATAATGCATTAATACCTATACCTCCTACAACCCCGCCTATGGGGACATTAAACCCGCCTATACATGCCTATAACCTGCCTATAGGGGACATTAAACTGCCTATACTAGCCTATACTGCCTGTGGGGACATTAAACTGCCTATGTAATTTATTGGTACTATTTTTATTTTTAAAAATGAACTAGTAGCTGCTGCGTTTTCCACCCTAGGCTTATACTCGAGTCAATAAGCTTTCCCGGATTTTGTGGCAAAAGTAGGTGCCTCGGCTTATACTCGGGTTGGCTTATACTCGAGTATATACGGTATTATAAATATCAATACCCACTCTCATTGGAATTGGATGGGGACTGCATGCCGAAACTTTGTCTGATGCTCCTAGTATTTCCTTGTCAACGTCAGTTTACTGGCTACACGAGAATCTGATAACCAGTTGGCACCTAGGCTTACAGTGACAAGGTCAATGGGAATGATTTTCTTTCAGTTTTATATGAGTCTTTCAAGCCGGGATCCATATGAATTATGACTTGAAATACTCATCATGTGGACATAGCCTAAGAAGTATGAAATTGCAAAAATACTCAAAACATGGAAACTTTGATAGCTGTCTTTAAATGGGGTTTTTGTCTGTTCCTGACATATCTGAAGCACTTTCCCTTAAATCTCTTTGTCGTGTTGTTCCCCTGTTATTACTTCAAGAAATTCATTATCAGTCTGTCACTTGGAGGTATGTCCCTGCACAGTCTGCAGGTGTCCAATCAAAGATGACTGAGCCTGTGTGTATAAGGATGCGCCCCTTTGCAAACTAGAATGGTAACACCCAGCTGACAGATTTAGTAATACATTTCTAAAAGAAATAACAGAGAAACAGCACAACACAGAGTTATATGAGAAGATGCTCCAGAATTATTTCAAAAGTTTTTTTACTAAAACAGACATGTCAGGAGAGGTCACAGGTCCTCTCTAACACCTTTCATGATTACTTACATGTACAGGTTCTTCCCTTAATTTCAGATACACATTCATCATAATTAGCAGTAAAACATACCCCCAAATCTAACTGCAAACACAAAAATGATCATACAAACCTACAACTACCATGAAGGCAAAATATTGTGCTGCAACTGGGACTCATCCGAAGTAGTCTTTTTTTGCAGGTGTAATACATTTGCTAAATTATGTAAAAACTTTAATTTGGTTAAAACAAATAGTTTTGATATTATTTGTTTTAACCAAATAAGCACTAAGGGCCATATGTATGAAAGAGTTTTGGTCTAAAACTCACTTTTTTCCCCATAGGTTTCTATTGGGAAAAAAGTGAGTTTTAGAACAAAACTGTTTCATACATATGGCCCTAAAACTTTTTTGCAGCAAAATAATTAACTTTTAACATGTAGGGAAAGGTAAATGGAGACTATTACCAAATACATTGCTGATTTTGCTTTGTTCAGGAGATAAAGTAGATTTTGTTAGTTTAGACAAGTTTATTTAGGTAACCGATCACCTCTCTGCTCTCTGACATGATTGCTCCAAGCTGTCGATTGACCCTGATGAGTTGCTCTCTGTTGAGTCTTATCTCTAGCCCAGGAACTTGTTTACCTAAGTTAATGACAAGTTTAAACCCTTGGAACTC
Source organism: Phyllomedusa bahiana (assembly GCA_025379985.1). Classification (NCBI taxonomy): domain Eukaryota; kingdom Metazoa; phylum Chordata; class Amphibia; order Anura; family Hylidae; genus Phyllomedusa; species Phyllomedusa bahiana. The sequence continues at coordinate 24,639 of JAODAL010044892.1, read as the reverse complement.
TGTAACTTTCTGCACTACAGATTATACACTTCTTTTACTTATATCACAGTAACAGGAATCACCCACAACTTAACCAGTCTGAAGATGGGTGTGGCTCTGTGAAACAGAATGGTGAGACAACCTCTTTAATTTAAATTGTATTTAAGCATCCATTGAATAAAATGATTTGTTTTTCACAGTTAAAGTTACTTTAATTTTTATATTGCATTTTTTACTAACAAAAATTTGTATTTATACATTTTTGATATGGTGTCAAAATAATTATTGTAGCATGTGCCACATCATAAAGAATATGTAAAGATCCTGTTTACTATGTATTGCATATGCATTGAACTATAACCAGTTCTTAGTTTTCCATTAGGAATAAGAAAACTTTGTCTGTGACAAGAGCACTCCTTTCCCCATGAATAACCCCAACCATGAAAGAGGCCAGTAGTATAGGATGAAAATGTTAAGGAATTATGGGCTCATTCAAAACCCTGTAAAAAATTGGACAAATTTTCTTTAAAAAGCATGGACGGGCATAAACATTTGGGGGAGAAAAAAAATTAATATTTTTATGGGAAGTTGAAGGTATGACAGTATTGGATGGGACTAAATGATCAGGCATTATTTTATGAACACTAGTAAAGAGGTTGTCCCACCATACACGCTGATGGCCATATCTAACAAGCTCCAAAACCTTTCCGTTTTGAAAGGAGAGGTCGGAATTCTCCCATTGACTTCAATAAGCGTTCTGCCTACAGCTTTCAAACATTGATAGTATATCCTATTGATATGCTATCAATGTATATGGTGCAAAAACCCATTAAAGGGAGTCATTACTATTGAACAAAGTCTCACAAAATAGTATGACACCCCAAAGATATGTCACTATAGTATGGGCACAATAAAGATTGATTAAATATAACGGGCACCAAAAAGGCTTGGAAACTGCAAAATTGTGTTTATAGCCTTGAATGGTTTGTATGCGTGTGTGGATACCACACTTTTTATGTGCTATATGATTGTCACAAGATGCTAAAAACACTTGAGCTAAAAGTGTCATTGTATGTGTAATGCAATTTACACTGCAAACTATTGCAAAAGGACATAAATCAGATCAAACTTAAAACACACATTCCCCCTTTCCCAGGTAAAATTAATGACATGTCCATTGACCATTCTAATAATACAAATAATGCATTACATCTGAGTACAATTGATATCTTCTTTAACCAGTCCTTACATGGAATATATTATATGTTTTTTTTTTTTTCATTTTAAATGGGTGTTCCCAGTTTGCTTGTCTAGCTAAAAGGGCCCTTATAAAATGGGAAGAAGGCTGCACTTGCAAAACTGCCACATTCATGTCTATAGGGGTTTCCAATATAGCTGAGAACACTTGCTTGGTGTAACGGTCAGCGGAAGTGGATCCTCTGGACCAACAAGTGATGGTGTAGGGCGGGGCCGGACGAGGGGTAGGCCAAGGTGGGCGCCCGCCTGGGCCTACCTCAGCTATCCCAAAGGGGGCCCGTCAGGGCCCCGACCCCCCCCGGGGCTCCAGGCCGCCCCGTGGGCCTAAGCGCCGGCGGTCCTGTGACCGCTTCTGCGGAGCAAGGCGAGCGCCCCCTGCCCCGCAGACATGTGGGCCCCCTCCCGGGGGATCGCTGGATCCCCGGGACTGCAGGCCGACACAGCGGGGGCCGACGGTCCTCATAGCGCTGAGGACCCCCCGCCGGCCAGTCGCCTCACCAGCACGTCGCAATGACTGATTCATCACGACAGCCCTTTCTCCTCGGGCACAGGCGCAAGGCCGGGGGCGCCCCAAGACTGCCGGGGGCGCGGCTGAAGGGGCGAGCGCGCGCCGGGGAATTGGGAAAGATTAATGTTGTTTTTTTTTAAGGCCTGCCTGGGGCCCCTATAAGCCTGCCTGTGGCCCCCTATATCCTGCCTGTGGCCCTATATCCCCCTGCGGCCCCTATAATGCCTGCCGTGGCCCCCTAACCCGCCTTCGGGCCCCAAAATGCCTGCCTGCGGCCCCCCTTAAAATGCTCCCCTGGGCCCCTATAATGCCTCCCTGCGGCCCCCCTATAATGCCTGCCTTGGCCCCCTTATTCTGCCTTGGCCCCCATACGCCTCCCTGGGGCCCCCCTATTCCTGCCTGTGCCCCTTTAAAAATCCCTGCCGGGGCCCCCCTATAATACCGCCTCGGCCCCCTTAATGCCCCCCTGTGCCCCTATATCCTCCTTTTGCCCCATAACCTCCCTGACCCCCCTTAGCTGTTGTGGTCCCATATGCCTGCCTGAGCCCCCAAATAAAACGGCTGTGTGGCCCCTATATCCCCCCCTGGGCCCCGTACGCCTGCCTAAGCCCCTGTAGGCTCCCGGGGCCCCCCTTTATTGCCTGCCTTGGCCCCCATACGCCTCCCCTGGTGCCCCCATACCCTCCTGAGCCCCATACGCCTGCCTGTGGCCCCCATACGCCCCTTCCCCCCATACGCCTGCCTAAAGCCCCCTTTTCGCCTGCCTGAGGTCCCAACGCTGCCTGGGGCCCCCATACCCGCCGGGGCCCCCATACCCGCCGTGGCCCCCAAAAACGCCTGCCTGCCCCCTGTACGGCTGCCTGGGCCCCATATCCAGCCTGTGGCCCCCATAACCCGCCGGGCCCCATTAAAAACCCGCCTCCCCTGAGCCCCCAAAAACGCCTGCCTGTGGCCCCCTACGCCGCCTTGGGCCCCCTAACCCTGCCTGGGGGCCCCATACGCCCCCGGGGCCCCATACCCTCCCTGACCCCCATACGCCTGCCTGACCCCCATAGCCTGGGCCCCCGAACCCCTACTATATATTTGCCTGACCCCCTAGCTAATCCCGCTGAGTGCCCTTTTTTTATACCTACCTGTCAAGGGGGCAATATCAAAAACCTGCCGACTGAGAGGGCATATCTATATCCCCTGTCTGACTAAGGGGAATTAAAACCCTAAAATTTAAAGGGAGTTACGGTTTTAGGAATCTAAGATATTTGGGGTCCAAATCCCCCGGGCGAGTCTTGGCCGGGAGCAATTGGGATGAAGGGTGAACCGTTGGAGAAGAAAAGGAAAAGGGAAGCGTGATCGAAAAAGACGTCTCCGGTGATCCTAAATGTAACTGCAGGTAATCACTTATATTTCTGCAAACCACATACAACGTTCTACCACTTTATGGGGCACTGAATGGCGGGGGTATATGTCTTAAAAGCCCGTTACGCTATGTCACAGTGGGGGTTCGTTCGGGCAGGGGCTGGCAAAATTATTTGAGCCTTAAGTAGTAATAGTTTTGGGGTCTTGGTTTTTGTAGGAGTATTTTTAGTAACAATCATTCGTCTGGTAGATTGCTCCATGTTCGGGGATTATTTTGTGACGTTATTTAGGGTATTACACGGTCTAGGAAAAGGGGGGCGTTTTAAATGCAAATTTTCAGGGGTGATTTTCATTGTGCATGACGCTGAGGGGATGGACGGGAGCTATGTGGAAATTTTCAGAAAATTTTGAAGGGCCCCGGGGCAGGGTGAGAGGAATTAGTGTGTGTTGTGTGGGGGGGGATTTTTTTGGGGCGGGGGGGGGGGGGGGGGGGGCCCATTTGGGTGTCTCGCCTAGGGCACCAAATGCCTTGTCCCGGCCCTGGGGGTTTGGCCAAACCCCGGGACGGAATTTTAAATAGGTCCCGGTTTTTTACCCAAACCCGCCGCAAAGCGGGTGGATTTTTTCTGCGGCGGACCTACCCGTCGCACCCCTACATTTCTTGCTTGCGGTGGGGCCGAGGTTACATATTACATGATAGTACGGTTATAGAAACCGTGTATCAAATGATTGCAAGTGTGGGGTGTAAAATCGTGAAGCAAGCTCGAGTCGGGGAGGGCGGGAAGGCCCGCAGCGGCAATGGTTTTGTGGTCGAGGGACGGAGGCAAATGGAAAGGTACACAGTAAACGCAAGACACTAAGGAATGCTTTTCCTCTTAGGCACAGGGCACTATCGATTCGTCAGGGAGCAAAAAGGAAAAAGGGAAAGGGCTTAAAAAGGGTAAACGCCGTGAAAAAAATCACCGGCATGCTGTCCCTTTAAAATTAGACGTACCGGCGTGTGCCCTAGGGGGTGAGCTTGCACCCGGCCAGGAACAGGAAGGGGGGTGAGGTAAGGGGGACACACTGCAACGCGCGCAGCCCCGTTGGGCTGGGCCCCTCGCACAAGGGGACCACGTATGTGCGGGGTGCCGCACCCGACCAGGGGTCGCAGGACACCTGTAACTCTTGGCTATATTTGAAACTCCAATTGAAATAAATAGAGGAGAGCAAGCACACCGTCCCCCCCCTTTCCCTTTTGAGGCCAGCTGATCTAGCTAAAGCTACCCTTATAGAAGTGGCCTCATAAACAGTTTTTTAAAGCCAGTTACTAATACATACTCTTTTTTTATAATATATATTTGCTTTTATTTTGTAATGGTAAGAAATAAACTTTACAATGACCTAGGAATCTGTGAACAGACTCTTTGACATCTGTGAGATATGTTTCACTTGTAGGAGAGAGAAGATGATAGCCTAGAATTGGCAGTTTTTAGAAAATGCTGTATGGCTCTGGACATGGAAGTGAGACAGGGGAGGGAGCACCACAAGACCATGGATTTTACTGAATTTCTATCACAAAAAGATGGTGAAAAAAGACTTTTTAAATTTTAAATTATTTTACGGTGTTTTTTATTTAATTTTTTTGTCAAAATCTCTAATAAAAATAAAAATTTTATAAAGATTCAACTTTGATCCTTTGTCAACCTCCCAACTTTTATGATTCAAAGAGGACACATCGGGGCCACGCCCCAACCACACCCAAAACAGATGACATCACACCAGACAAAACCCCCCAAAACCACGCCCACACACTACACCCAAATTTTTTTAACACCCAAAGAGGGGCACGAGGGTTAAATGTATAAAAAAATAATTGTCTTTTAAATTGCATAACTATATGCTTGAAAAAAGTTTTTTTAAAAAAATATTATAATAAAAGTCACTGAAATTTAGAATTTTTTAGGATTCAATTCATCCACTGATGAAAATTAAGTATGATTTTTATCTAATATAAATTTGGAAGCAACAGATACTTTTAGAGAATATGTCATTATTGGGCCAAACTATTTCCCAATTTAAAAAAAGGGCATTTTAGGCCGTTTCCACAAAGGGTTTACCGGGGTATTTGCGAGCCGGAAAAATTTCGCTCGCAAAACCGCTGAATAAGGGGGGGGTTGGGGGGCGGGCAGAGGCGCGGCCCGCCGGCCCCCTAACTTCATTATCCACGGGGCCTATTGGCCCCTGGGTAATTGCATGTCACTTTTTTCCCCCCCCCGGGTTTGCCGTGCGGGGGAGTTTTGGACGGAATCCACTGTTTCTAAACAGTATTACCTAATACTCCACGGATTGGCGCCGATTGAAGCGGAAACCGGGGCCGGAAACTGCCCAAACCGTCGGAAAAAACCCTTTTGGAAAGGGGCCCTTTTAAGCAAGAGGGACAAGGGACATGGGGTTTAAAAATGGGACGTCCCTCCAAAATAGGGACACGGGAGTAGCTTTGTATATAATTCTTAAATTTACGATTTAAAAAAATAATAAAATCTTTTTTTCTATAGCGCCAACATATTCCGCACACTTTACAAATTCAAGGGTAAAAACATTTTAAAAAAAAGTACTTACAAAAGAGACACAAGGTATGAGGGCCCTGCTCGTGAGAGCTTACAATCTATTAGGGTGTGATTTAGCATTTTTTATAATACATCTTTTTGTTTTTTTACCTCATTTTTTATAATACAGACCCCTATATAGATCATTATCAAAAGCCGTTTTTTGACTGATCAATTTTTTTTACTCTATATACCTCCCCCCCCTAGTGGACGGGAATGGACTGTATTTCTAAATGGCAACAATAACTCAAGATCATATGTAGCCCCGCATCTCTGGTGAGCAACCGCCAAACGTGCTTTTGTGACAATCATGTCCACGCTGGCCCAAAAAAACCCCTCTTCTCCCTCCTTCTGGGTTTCCCCAGTACTGCTGAGGCATCTTCCCACCAGTATTTTAGCATGTGCTCACAGCATGTATCATCTGGATCCTTTTCTTGAAGCTTTTTTTCTCTTTAATTCTGCCACCGACAGTATGCGTGAACAAATGAATTGGTGAGGACAGAAAGTTATTGGGTTTTATTTAAAAAAAGATGCAAATTTTTGCAAATTTTTGATTTTTTTTGGCTATGTTTTCCAAAAAAAGCACCTTGATTTTTTCCCCCTGGTTAACCGTTAACCAACTATTTTTAAACTAGAAATGAAAGAAGATGAGTTTTTTGCTGAATGTCGGTTGTGTTTTGTTTAGAGATGCCATGAAATGAGACAGCTGGTGTAATTTTCTTTGCACATCTTGGTACTGACTGATTTGCCTCATTCCAGTTTGGATGGAAATCACAGGACCTAGATACACATCAAGCTGAGATAGATAATTTTCCAGAAGTGACATCTTAGTCCCTGGCTGGCTTAAAAGTTGCCTTGAGGCCTGACATATGGTCAGGCTGCTGATGGGATAGTGCTGCTTCACATGCCTCACATCTGACATCCCTTCTTACTGTGTTTGATTTTGAGCTGCTCGGTTTCCAATATGCAGCGGGGTTTAGCATTTACTGTAAAAGAGAATTTTGATTCCTATAGAAATAGAAAAGCCACTCCAAATATATTGTGCTGGAAAAACATTCAGAAATTTTAGGTACAGGTATAAATCTAGGCTACATGTGGTACTGTACCTGCCAACTATTAATTTGAAGGATTATTCCTAGGTGTAGCAAAGATAAGCTACACAGATAGCACACCATGATAGCTCAGCACAGAAAGTTATCTCAACTCTCTTGCTTTTCAGAGGCTTTTATTTTGGTCTAGAATCAAATAACAGGAAATGATATCACTATTAGGCCTCGTTCACACGGCTTATTTTGCCGCGGATTTGCGCCGTACAGCGCGCTGGATTTGCGCTGCAGTACGGCGCCAATCCGCGCAGTCATTACGGTAATCCACTGCTCTCATTGAGAACAGTGGATTCCGTCGCTCCTCCCCGCTCGGCGAATCCGCCGCGGGGGGAGATAGTGTCATGCACATTATTTACGGCGCGGACGCGCCGTAAACAATGCTTTGTCTTTGGGGCCGGGAGCGGCGCCCCCGCCGCGATCCGGCCCCGCCCCCGTCCCGCCCCTTATTCACGGCGGATTTGTGAGCTCAATACGGCTCACAAATCCGTCGGGAATAAGTCCATCTGTATATAGTGATGGCATAAAACAAGGACCAGTAGGGGTTGACCTCTTGGAACTACATCTATACTGGTGACAAAGGGGTTAAACAGGTTTTTTTCCATGTTATGTAGTGATACCTCCTAAATGTCCCTCTTGTGGAGAGACAGTCCCTAATTTTGACCCAAGTACCTCTTTACTCCTTAGGCAGGGGCGGAACTACAGGGGGAGCAAACAAAGCAGCTGCTACGGGGCCCGCAGACCTTGGGGGCCCCCCGCGGCCCCATAAACCCGGGCCCTGCAGCAGCTACTTTGTCTGCTAACACAGCACTGTTCTGGCTCCGGCCGGTGGGTGCTTTTAGATGTTGCTGCCTGTGTCTCTTTCAGGACGGAGGTGGGGGCGGGGGCTGCAGTCTTCTGCGGGCAGTGAGACAGTCGCTGTGTGACTGCCCTCTACAGGTCACCACGTTCCCCTCCTTCCCCAGTGGCACAGACACCAAAGGACAGTGAAGGGAGGAGGAGGAACTAGACACTTGGCAGCCTGAATGGAGGAAAGGTCAGAGATTCCGCCTCCTGCTGCTCCCTGTCCCATGTGATGAACGTGAAGTCGGGACAGAGGGTAAAGGGAGGGAGGGAAGGGAAAGCAGAAGAGTCACAGCACAAAGTCCCCTCCACCTCACACTGTGCTGCAGACTGTTCAGTACTACCTTATGTATCCATAGTTTGCTTAATTAGCCCCTGTGGGGTTGGGGGGGGGGAGTGACCATATATAGTGTATGGTCACTATAACACTGCTCTCTTCTCTCCTCTCTCTCTCTCTCTCCTCTCTCTCTCTCGCTCTCTCTCTCTCTCTCTATATATATATATATTGTATGGTCACTATAACACTGCCTGTCTATATATACTGTATGGTCACTATAACTGCCTTTCTAGCTATACTGTATGGTCACAATAACCCTGCCTTTGTTTATTGTCTACATGGCGCCTATAACCCTGCCTGCCGGGGGGAGGGGGGCCCCATCCAAAAGCTTGCTATGGGGCCCAGGCTTCTCTAGTTACGCCCCTGTCCTTAGGGTATGTTTACATGGCGTATTGGGGGCGCGTGCTGTACGCACCGCATTACACTGGGTGTTTTAGAAGGACACGCTGATCATCACGTACTTCTAAAGCACGGGGGCGCAGCCCCTGGCTGGCCCCATTCGCTTCTATTGTCAGTGGCGCATTGGTGCAGTGAAGAAGGGACATGTCACTTCTCTCCCCTGGCGTACAATACAATCGTATTGTACGCCGAGGGAGATGAGGCGTAATGCATAGTTCTCTATGAGAGCTACTATATGAATTACCGTAATTGCGGCGCATATTTTGCCCATATTAAAGTGCAATTACGCAGTGTGAACATACCCTTAACTACTCGCCAACTGCCTCTCCCCTTCCTTCCCCCCGGGTGACTTTAAACATCTACGTGGTGGCAGTTTAACTCTGCACAGATGTTCTGGAGAACTAACGTTAGGCTCACGCGGTGTTTTGGATCTGATTTTAGTTCCGAAAATCGCATCCAAAAGCACTGTGTCAATAGGATCCAAAACGCATCCAACACGCAGGTGCGTGTTTGGCTGCATTTTGGCTGCAGCAGGAGCGCACCCTATAGTGCACCCTATAGGGCGTCTGTTGCCTCTTTCAGCTCAAGAATGGACATGTCAATTCCTTGAATGGATCTGAAAGACGCATCAGAAAGACACAAATAAACGCGCAGCAATGATCACTCCTTTGAACGCCGATGTGTGTTTTACATTGAAAGCAATGTAAAACACACTGCACACTGCGCATCTAAAAACGGATCCAACACGCCGTGTGAGCATCCCCTAATTGTGTAGCTTGTTCTGCGACAGCTGGGTTCTCCACTGAGAAGACGCGAATGGTTTATTTCCATACCTGCCTTCTCGGTCGCTGTGTATACAGTGCTCAATAATTGCTGTATATACAGACAGGCTCTAAGCATCCAGCTCCTGGCGCTGGCAGTCACGGGACCCCGGGCTCGGTGACAGCTTGAGCTGCTGGGTCTTGACAGACCCATTTCAGCTGTGCAGTCAGTGCAGGGGATGTATTTCTCTGGATTCGAGCCCCGCTCCCTCCTCTTTTAAAAACCCATAATAAAAGGTCACTTTCTCCCCTATCAATAACCCTTTTTCCCTAGTGCTTCTTTCCTTTAAAACTTATAACCCTTTTTCCCGGGATATTCCTTTATCTTATAACTTATTAAACAGAGCCCCTTTCCCTTCCCCCCTGTTTAAAACTCTTTTTAACCTTAATTTTCAAACAGAGCTCAGCTTTTTTTCTTTTCCTATAACCCTAACTTTATCACAAGCTAAAAAGCTTTTCTCTTATCTATAACCCTATATAAACTATGAGTCAGCTCGTTTTCCTCGATCCCTTTAATTCCTTAATTTATCAAGAGCATCGTTCCTCCCGATCATTATACCCTATTAACCCATGGGTTTTCAAGCAAGGATCACTCTCCCTCTATCATTAACCCCTATAACCCCCAAGGTCAGCTTTTCTCCCTTTCCCCATAAAACCAAAAATTTTTTACCCAACCTCCCTTTTCTCTCTGTTATACACCTAAAAATTCGAAAAGAGCTCAAGCCCCTCTCCTCTATCAATACCCCTTAACCGAGCTGCTTCTTCAACCCATCTTCATTATCCCTTATATCAAGAGCTCAGATTCTCCCTACTATCATTTTTCACCCAATTTAAGAAACCAAAAAGCTTAACTTCTTTCCTTTCAAAATCAAAATTTAAAAAAAAACCAAAATTTCCCAAGTCATACTTTTCTACCTCTATATTTTAAATTCAAATAATCAAAAATGAGCAGACTCTTAAATTAATATTTAACCCACAAATTACAAAAAAGTCCAGCTTTCTTCTTCAAAAAACCCATATATCACAGAGTCAGCTTCTTCCTCTACCCTTACAACCTATATACACAGAGTCAGTTTCTCTCCTCTATCAATATAACCCTATATATCACAGGGGTCGCTTCTCTCTCTATCATATAACCCTATATATTCACAGAGTCAGCTCTCTCCTCTATCTTTAACCCCTATATATCACAGAGCTCAGCTCCTCTCCTCTATCATAAAAACCCTATATTTTCACAGGTTCAGCTTCTCTCCTCTATCATATAACCCTATAATCACAGAGTCAGTTTTCTCTCCTCTATCATATAACCATATATCACGAGTCAGCTCCTCCCCTTATCATATAACCCTATATTCACAGAGCTCAGCTCCTCTCCTCTATCATATAACCCTATATTCACAGAGCTCGTTTCCTCTCCTCTATCCTTACCCTATAATCAAGAGATCAGTTTCTCTCCTCTATCATAAAAACCCTATATATCAACAGAGTTCAGCTTCCTCCTCTACATAAAATCCTTATATCCAGAGCTCAGTTTTCCTCCTCTATCAATATAACCCTATAATCACAGGCTCAGTTTCCCTCTCCTCTATCATATAACCCTATAATCAGAGCTCAGTTTCTCCTCTTTCATATAACCCTATATATAAGGCTCAGCTTTTCTCTCGTCATATAACCCTATTTTACACAGAGCTCAGCTTCTTTTCTATCATAAAAACCCTATATATCACAGAGCTCAGCTTCTCTCCTCTATCATATAACCCTATATATCACAGAGCTCAGCTTCTCTCCTCTATCATATAACCCTATATATCACAGAGCTCAGCTTCTCTCTATCATATAACCCTATATCACAGTGATCAGCTTCTATCTATCATATAACCCTATATATCACAGGGCTCATCTTCTCTCCCTCTATCACATCCTGCTATCAGATAGAGCAGCATAAACCACCTGACAGGTTACCGTTAAGAACATAATAACTTGCAACAGAAAAACTATATTCTAAAAGTTTCCTTATCAAGCAATAGTTTATTACACTTTTTTAAACAAAGAATAAAAATAATGTATTTTTCAGCCTGTTCTTCTGTTCTAAGGTTTAGACATCAAAGGATGAGCAATACATCAGCATTCACTGTCATACAACGAACTTTCTGTCTGCTTGATGAATAGAAGAGTGTGCTTATTAGTGCAGCAAGCCCAATTTGCTTTCATGACTTGAAATGTGCAAGAATGACTGACCAGTCCTTTGAGTATTGTAGGAAGAATGTTCAACCATCTTTTTAAAGCTAGTGAAGCTTAGCACATAATCTCCAGTAGATTTTGGAGTCCTTGGAGCATAAATGACGAATATTAAATAAGGAGACACAGGTGAATCTGTGGCTTCAAGGAAAAGCTATCATTTGCTTTGATGTTAAACTTGTGATGTGTAGCAAGAGATTTCCCTTACGTCTTGAGTAAATGTCATTCGAACAGTTCCGGAATTATTAAAATATATTGAATGTATTAAGGAAGCAAGGAAAGAATTGCATTTCCAGCTATTTAGTGACCATGAAAATGGTTAATCTCTTTTATAGATGAAGCAGGTATTTTAAGGAGGAAATTACACTTTTGGTTGACAAAGAACATCTTAATACCTGAATCAAATGAAAAAAAATACTGTATTATTTAAATTAACCTCTTAAGCTGAACGTCTGAAAAGTACTTAATGACAAGCACATTTTTTTAGTTTTTGCCTCCTTGTGTTTCAACAGTCGTAACTTTTTTATTTTTTCAGTGACGCATGTATGAAGCCTCATTTTATTCTGGACAAGTTGTACTTTTTAGGGAAATAGTTTAAGTTCACTTATAAATTATTGCAGATTTTTTTCCATATATATATATTTTTTTACACCATTCACATTTCACACTTAATAACTAATTAGATTAATTCTACAAGTTATTACGGTCGTGTGGATACCCAATATGTGTAGTTTTCTTTGTGTGTGTAATGTATGCACAACTATTTTTTGTTAAATATTTATTTTTATTTTATTTTATTTTTTTCTACACATTTTATGTTTTCTTCTTTTTTTTTAATCCCATGAAGATATAACTGTTTTACATTTTTCTTTTACACTTAGTAATGTATTAACATATACGCTAATACATTATAACCTGTGTCAGTTTGACACAGGCAGCGATCAGGACAACACAGTCTGCCCTGATTGCTACCTTCTTACACAGAAAGCCCGGGGCCACTCTAGGTCCCCTGGGCTGACTGTGCAGTCATTTCCCGGGCTCCGTTCAGTCACCAGGAGACCTGATCACCTGACAGAGCAGGGGAAAGCACTTTGACTACGCTGTGGTCACGATCGTCAATCCGTCGGCAAATCAGTCAGAAACAAGTCACAGCCTATTTTCTATTGATTTCAATAGAAAATACGGCTCGTCGTTCACACGACGCGTAGTTCCGTGCCGGATTGCCGCCGCGGATTGACAACGGCAATCCGGACGGAAAAACAATGTGCATGTCCATTATTTACGGACGGATTCACCACCTACAATGATTGGAGATGGGGAATCCGTCAGGAAATCATTTTAAACAAAATACGTGCCAACTTAGTGGCACTTATTTCCCAATGATTTTAAACTAAATTTCAGAACGTATTTACGATCGGCAATCCGATGTAAATACGTTCTGAAATAAGCCGTGTGAACATAGCCTTAAAGTAATGTCAGTGATAGATGGCAGTGATGGAAAATCAAAGCAAAACTGGCTTACAGCTCATGATATTGTTCATTCATTCATTATCAAGAGGCATATGTAAAACATGCTTTCTTAGTGTGATATAAGATGAAAGCAAGAAAAAGCTTTCTGAATGTTGGAATCTGCAAGAACGGGTTCTGTTGTGACCATACAGTGAAACTTTCAGAATAAATTTGGTAAATGTGCTCCACATAGAAACTGCATTGCACGTTGGGTGAAGTAATTCAAAACTATTGGGTATTTATGTCACGGAAAATGTCCAGGAGTCCCACAGACTTTGGAAGAGACAGTGAATGCTGTTCAAGCCATGTATAATCATAGAAAGTTGACCACGTTGACTTAAATATGGAACTACAGGTGCCACAATACATGGTATGGCACATCTTATGAAAATGTCTGCTTGGCAAGTCTTACAGATTACATCTTCTTTAGGAGATGAAACCAGATGCCAAACTGAAATGCCATGACTTTATATTGACCCACAGATTGGAAGAAGATGAATTCACCGATACGATGGTGTTAAATGATGAGGCTACCGTTCACCTCAATGGCAAAGTCAGTCACCACAATTTTAGATTTTAGGGCTCAGAAAAACAATGTGTCCTTATCTAGCACTGTAACAGCTGGGAGTAGCGGATCCACTGGACCACCGCACCAGGGACCGAAGTCTAAGGGGTCACTGGTTTTCAGCATAGCCCGCTGCAAAACGGGATGGCCTTGCTGCAGCAGGTGACCCCCAGATTGCTACCCCTGGTGCCACTTGAATGCGGTGGTGACCAAGGTGCAGCGCTGTACAAAATTGTGAGGCAGGCTCATAGACGGGGACAGGCAGGAAGGTTAGGACAGGCGGCAATGGTTCAAGGTCAAGGGATCGAGGCAAATGGGACTGGTACACTGGAACAACAGGAACAATACAAGGAGCGCTTTTCACATATACGGAATGGGCACTATGAATCTGGCACAGTGGACTGAGGAAGGCTGGGTAATATAGGACCATCAGCTGGCAATTACTGGCGTGCTGGCCCGTTAAATTTTACAAAGCCGGTGCTTGTGCCTTAGGGAGCATAGATGCGTGCCGGCAGAGATGGCGCAGAAAGCGGGGAGAAGTGAGTAACTATAAGGCTATGTTCACACGGCTAAGTTTGGGCCATATTTCGGTCCGTAATTACGCACCGAAGTGCGCAAATTACGGGCTGAAAACGGCCCATTCATTACGGTAATCCACTGCTCTCATAGAGAACTATGGATTACGTCTCCTCTCCCGGCCCGGCGAAGCCGCCGGGCGGGGAGATAATTGACACGTGAATTACTAGCGGCGTATACGCGCCGCTGGCAATTCAAGTCTATGGGCCGGCGAAGTGCCGGCCCCCTGCTCAGTCTCCCGCTCCCGCCCCACCCCCGGTCACACACGGCGCAATTGCGGGGCGTAATCACGCCCTGCAAATACACCGTGTGAACATAGCCTAAAAGGGAGCAGAGCTGCGGGTGCGACCACAGGCCGACATGTAGAACGTGGCGCCACCCGCAGCACAGACATCGGGGGCAGCAGAGGTACGGGTGCACCCCTGAATCATCGTGTGAGTTGTGGAAGCACCCCTAACAAGCACCTGAGGGACTTGCCCAAAATAAATGTTCTGTGCAATGAGCAAAAAAAAAAATGCCCAAAATAAATGTTGTGGCCATTGAGCAAACACAAAGTCTGAGTCTTTTTTGCGCAAGATACTGGCACTGGCCGCTTCTACCTGGACATGTTAAATTAATGGCTTGTGCCACAGATAAAGGAAGGATCAGCCACATGTAGTCTATCAGAATGACTGAGCACCTCCACATTTCCATTTGAATGTTCGTTGATACATGAATGAAACTGTACAGTAATGTTGGATTGGCTGCACTAGAAACTCCACAATTACCAGATCTAACACATTGCAAATTCTTTCTGTGGGGTGACATCAAGATCTCATATTTATAGCCAGACATTCAGATTGAACAATGTCAATGTTTTTCACAACCCCTCCTAATGTCCCTATAGCAGGCACAGCTAGGAATATGAACTAGCAGAGCTGAAATGTCACTGCTGTAGACCTGCCCACAGCCGGATGAGACTGAAGAGGCTGTGAAGAGTAAAAACAGCTAGATTGGACAAACCTCTTTAAAGGGGTTGTCTTCCCACAGAGTTTCATAGATGAATGAATGAAATAATGCAGCTTTACTCTGTCACTTCCTGGTTAGACTGTCTGTAATTAGCATATGAGTTCCATGCATTCACTCCATGTATTCAACTTTGTGTTTTCAGTTGCTAATTAGTTCAGATTAGCTCAGAAACTCTCTGAAAGAGTTTTTATCTGATCTCTCAAGCAAAAGCCTGTAATTAGTGCTGTTTACTTTAGATAAATCAAGCTTTTTACTGCTGGCCAGCACAGAGCTGCTGCGACCTGTGTGATGACTTCACTCACTGCTATCACATAGAACAAACAGCAAGGGAAGAGCAAATAAACAGATCGGTGACTGAGGGAACAGAAAGAGCCAGGGAGGTGATAATATCACTTATAGCTCCTTAACAAAAACAAATGAACAAAGCAATATATTCTGAAAATGTCTTCATTTAGTGTTCCCTACATTTTGAAAGCTATTCTTTGTAGCGAAACAACCCCTTTAATTTCTGGCACAACTAGTGTCCATCCTTTTACAATGTTTGTTTTAAATTTATGTACAAAAATATTATGGAGGATTCTATGCTACAAAAAAGAACAATAATGGCACAAACAGCAGGAAAAAAGTGCAAATATCCTTGGTTATATCATCAGTTTTGGTTTTCTGATGTACTAAAACTGTTCAATTAGAGAGGTTCTATCCTACTGTGCTGCACATATGTAGAACAAACCTCAGTAGATGTGTAAAGTGACTGGGCACTATAAATGCAGATGTGTGGATTGTAATGTAAAAGGCCTCCTGGTGCTGGTGTGCTGGGACTTGTAGTGTGACTGGCATATAAGAATCATAGACACCAGCAAATTGGAGTCTTGGCAGACTCTACTCATAGCTCAAGCTTATGGATGCCCAGATACAGGTTTAACCAAAATATGACTCTCCCAATACCTCACATGAAGCAGTTTTCACTCTCAAATTGTGTTGACTGTTAGATTACTTCTTTCCTCTTCACTGATGCTTTCCTCCCTTTTCTTTCTCTATATCTGGCTTTTTTTCTGTATTCTTGAAATCCTCAATGTCTTATTTTTTACTGTGAGTATTCTCTCTTTCTACCTAGACCCAGTGTATTGGACTTAATTGCCTCTGTTCTACTGCCGACTGGTGGTCAGATGATCCCTTTGCTGCGATAACTCCAACTAGCAACTCACAATATGAACTCACAACTAATACATTAGTGTTCTGAAAAGCTTTTTTCCATCACAGACATTTATGGCATATCAATAGGATATTTCATAAATGCAATGTTGGAGTGGAATGCCTGGGACCCAGCAGTGGAGTTGATTATTGGGACCCACCAATGGAGTTGATTATTGGGACCCACCTATGGAATTAATTTTTTGGCCCACCCTTCAGCTCGTGTATATGATGGCACATGACTAGCTTTCTGCCTCTCCCTCTCTTCATTTCTACTTAAAAACTAGCCCGAAGCCTGACATGCCTAGACGCCAATCAGGGGTTTCCACTGCTCCCTTGTGAGTCAGCACAAACTTGCAAAAATGTCTTATAGTTGCGGGTGTCACCTCTGAGACTAC
Source organism: Phyllomedusa bahiana (assembly GCA_025379985.1). Classification (NCBI taxonomy): domain Eukaryota; kingdom Metazoa; phylum Chordata; class Amphibia; order Anura; family Hylidae; genus Phyllomedusa; species Phyllomedusa bahiana. Next base: position 7,966 of record JAODAL010044892.1, on the reverse strand, counting down.
CTTTGGGACTTTTGGGGGTCAGTTTTCATGATGAATTCAGGTCCTATAGGTGGGACCTGTGCTTGACAGATATTTATGGCATATCCAATCAATATGGCCTAAATGTCTGAGGTGGAAAAACCCCTTTAAGGGCTTGTCCCCACGGTCAGGTTTTTCAGCCGGATTTACAGATGGTTTTCGGTTTTGGAAGCCGTCTGTAAACCGGCCGTCAAACTTTAACACGGACCGTAATAGAAAATCCGTGCAGTAGTCCCCACTGCATTGATATTCTGCCAGACGTTTTCTAGACTGCTGGCGGTCTAAGAACATTGAACATGTTCATTCTTCCACCCGGTTTTCGGGCGGAACATGAACATGTCGGTACGAAAGGGGAAGGTTTTCTCCGCAAACTTCGGAGAAAAGCTGTCCCCCTGCATGCCAGAAACAGAGCAAATACTGGTTGAGATTTCACGACCGGTATTTGTCCTATGCCATGTAAACGGTCCCTAAATTAGAAGCTGTTGCATTTATTTTACCCCTAAAAAACACCTTTTTCCTGTTACCCTAAATAATCGCACAATAACAACGAATAGGATTTATTCTATTTGCATACACTTTTAGTTGTGAAACATTCCCGTGCATAGAATGTTGAGCTCTGAAAAGATTTTCCACCAGTGTTCAGGGAAGGAGACTTCATCACACCATTGTAAGTGTGGTCTGCTTCTCAAGGAGAGAAATCTAAACTGCCAAGGCAAAAGAAATGCAGAATCATCACTCAGCATTTTCAGTAATTTCATCTGCAGACAGAACTGTAGCGATACGGAACTGCAGCCACAGATTACCTTTATTTATGCTGCTTTTTCAAGAGCCTATGTCTGTGCGCTTTAAGATAAATGGATACTGAGAGAACCTTGCAAATTGCAGATCATTGTGTGATGACATAGTGATCCGTAATTAAAATATAAAGTCGGAGATGGAAAAGTAAAAAGAGCTTCCTGATGAGAAGTGATGGCATAGCATAAGTAGCTGCACTCATTTACTTTTGCTTGGTATCAATACATTGGTCTGTGTATGTAAGTATTTCTAGCAGACATTTACGTTTTTTCCAGGTAGCCTCATGCTCATTGTCAAAAGTCTTGTGACATTTCCTAACAGAGAAGAGAATGCTGTCATTACCATCACTATGACTTTAGTACAGTAAAACCAGGCACATTACTGCTGGAACAAGTAGACCAATTTAAAAGTGGTTTACCTGAGCCTGAATTGTTGCTTTGTATCTAGAAAGCGCTAAATCTATGACCCAGGTGATGAACAGGTTGATAGATTCAGGCGCTTTCTACGCTACTAAAGCACGCCCGGGCGCCAAAAATCATTCATGTCGCCCATGAGGTCCAGCAGAGGTTAAAATGCAATTAAAACAGATATACAACTATTGTTTTCAGGCTGCACTAACCCCTTCCTGACAGACGGTCATAATAATATGGCACTAATTTTTTTTCCTCCTTGCCTTCTGAAAGCCAATCCTTTTTTTATTTTTCCACCTACAGAGACACATGAGGGCTTTTATTTTGCGGGACAAGATGTACTTTTTAATGGTGTTATTCATATCACTATAGAATATACTGGGAATGGCAGAACAATTCTAAGTGGGGCAAAATGTGAAAAAAAACGTACTTGCACCATGTTTGCGGGAATTTTTTTTTAACGGAGTTTATTCTTCCGAACAATGATGTGTTATCTGTATTCTACAGGTTGATATGCATCTGGCAAAACCAAACATGTAGGGTTTCCGTTATGTTTTGGTACCGTAAATAAATTCCAAACATTTTCACAGCCGCCGGGCTTTCAAAGCCGCTTACCGGTGCTTTACGTCATAGATCGGTAAGGGGTTAAAACACTCAGGACGACATGTCACATTAGGACTGCACCCTTTTTTGGTGTATTTTGTGCCAAAAAAACTGTTGATGACCTATTCTCTATATAAATGAACTGTAGTACACCAAAACTAGGCGTATTATACACCAGGTACGACACATTTTAATGCACCTAAATTAGGCACATCAAATATGCTAGCAATGATATGCTATGCGCCTACATTTTACTATGCGCCAAAGTTAGGCACATCAATTATACTATGCAAGGTATACAAGATGCCAGATTTTTGACAGGTTCATGCATTCTGGCACGCTGTAAACTCATTTAATGTGCCTTAAAACTAGCGTGGTAGTGCCTCTTTTCTGACATGTCACCCTCAGCTTTTTAGATGCAGTTTTTTAAGCCAAGACCAAGAATAGACTTAACAGGGTTGTCTCATCATGCAATTTTACAGAGTTACAGGCAGCTTCAGACTCACACTTCCAGATTAGGATGTGGGTGGGCCTATAACAGTGATTGGCATATGAGATCTGCTATTCCTAGCTGATCCCATTACAGTGAGATGAGTGTGGAAGGTTTATAATCTGTAGTGCTCAAGGCTGCAGAGCTCTAAAGAGTTAAAACTCTGGTCAAGATAAAGAGCAGACCAGAAAGTAAATTTTTCTCCTGACCACTGCTTCATTCTGTAAGAGGAGAGAGAGGTGAACAATAACTAGGGAAGATTGTGTGCAAAAGTAAGAGATAAGATTTGCTCCTATCTCTGAATAGAAGCAAAATCAGAACAGCAGTGTATTTGGTAATTGTCTTTATTTATGTTTCCCTACATGTTTAAAGCTAATCAATGAAAAGAGAATACCCTTGTAAGAGAAGGAGAAGCCTCAGTCTTTCTTTAAATGGGTGCTCTCACCATGCTGTTTCACAGAGCCTGCTCTCACTTACTGTTCAGGGTGTGGGTAGTTCTACAGTGGTGATTGGCATATCAGCTCTGCTATTCTTAGCGAAGCCTGTTAAAAAGACATTGCTGATGAAGGGGACTAACCAACAGTGCACAAGGCTACAGAGCTCTAAAGGGTTAAAGTTTGTTAGTAATAAACCAGCTCCTGAGTTGCTAAGACACAGCAGGAAGTGACATCACCATCCGGGCTAGGGCTCCTGGAGCAAAGAGAGGTAATAGGTAACCTAAAGAAGTTTGTGTACACAAGAAGGGTATGAGAACTGTTATAGTTCTGAAAGAAAGCAAAATCAGAACAGTTATGTATTTGGCAATAGTATTTATTTATCTTCCCTACATGCTTGTGACTTGGATTCTAGAGAAGGGTCATTAATTCAAAGATTTATTCTGGTTGCCAGATTGGTATCGGGAAGGAATTTTTCCCCTAAAATGAGGACTATTGGCTTCTAAATCATGTTTTTTTTTTTGCCTTCCTCCTGATCAACACTATAGGACAATAGGCTAAACTGGATGGACGTCTGTCTTTTTTCATCCTTATAAATTATGTATTATGTTTAAAGATAATTATTGTAGTGGGAAGTCCCGTTTTGGTTTTTTAAAAACTGCACCTAAAAATCTGAGCTTTTGAATACAGCCTTAGGCTATGTCTGCACAGCTACATATTGAAGTTAAAATACCGTTGGAAATCCAACGGTATTTTAACGTCACCGCACCGCGGTTTTTGCACAAAAGAACACGGTCGGATTTCGAATTTCCCTTGGCCTTGTACAATTAGAACTATGGGAATCCACTGGGAATGCAGCAGAAGCTAAAACATGACAAATCTTCCTTGCAAAACGCGCGTTGTGTTGTCTCCTGGCACCATTAAGTCCGTGTTTCCTTTTCTCTATTTATTTGGTGATTGCACATAGTACTATACGTCAGTATCTTAATTTATATGTCTTTTCTATATGAATTGATGTTGGGGTTGCATAACTTGCATCTGATTTACTCTTATTGAGTGTGTGGTACTATGTTTACACTGTTTCACATTGTGGTAGTGCCTTCAGTATTCCAGCACCGCTTTTTTATTGTGTTTTTTATTTTGTCTCTATATGTGTATATTGCAGTTAAATTCATCTACAGTATTATATAGTTTTGGGTAGTGTTGTTTTGTTTGGCGTGTTTACATGTTGTACTATACCCACTTTTTTGTATGGTTATTAGTCCCGTTTTTGATCGGCAGTTGTTTTATCCTCCGCCGGATGGCCAGCGGATTCAGTAGAAAACCGGTGCTCTGTAGACTACAGCACCGATTTTCTTTTGAGGTCTACACAGCACTGGGTCTAGTTGGATTTTTGGCGGACTATAAATCTGATGAAAAACCGGTGCTGTGTAGTATGTCTTCCATAGATCCTCAGCTTCTTCCTGTCTGGTGGAATTAAAGGGGTTGTCTCACTACATTGATTCATCTAACCTCAGTCCTGTTTTCTCAGTTTCAATTTTGGCTTCTACTGGCCTGCAGTGACAGGTCTGTAGTTATAGCAACCAGTGCTCGTAGCCTATCATGAGAGATCAAACAGGTCTGTAGCTATAGTGACCTGAGGAGCTGATGCAGCCCATACTAGAGGGAATATCTCACAATAGGTAGGACACTGTTAATGGACACATACTGCAAAGTGAATTGTTTTCGCAAGATCTTTAAGCTAAAAAGCAATCCTTATAGTGAGACAACCTCTTTAATGTAGTCCTGTCCGACCCTGATCACCATGCCTTAGAATGTGTACTGTATTTCCACATTGCATTTGACCAGAAATGAGAGCTGGTGATGTTAGTGAAAATATTGTTACCTTTATGACTTCAAAGAAAAATCTATCATTTTGTGTTAGCAAAAACCTTACACCTGAACCCCATGTAGGTTTAGATTCTAATACTGTAGTAAAAGCATAGGACAAAATTTAAAAGGTCTATGTATATGAATGACCCCAATGAACCACTGCTCTCTACATTTTCGATTGCTGTCACCAAAAGGGATGTCACAGGGTGTATTAGGCCCTTTTCACACGGCTTTTTCGCCGGTATTTGCCGACGGTTGACGATCGCAATCCGCCAAATCCGTCCAAATAAGTCACAGCCTATTTTTATTGTTTTTCATAAAAAAAAATACGGTCGTCGTTCACACGACGCGTTTTCCCTTTCCCGGATTGGGCCGCGGATTGACGCGGCAACCCGGAGGGAAAAAAATTTTCCTTTTCAATTTTTTCCGGAGGATTAAACCCCCTACAATTTTGGAGATGGTGAATCCGTGGGGGAAAAATAGTACAAAAAAGGGCCACATTAGTGACCTTATTTGCAATTTTTTTAAATTGATTTCGAACGTTTTTTAGATCGGCAATCCGTTTAAATACGTTCTAAATTAAGCCGTGGTGAAGGGCCTAACGGCGCGTGTATCTCGCCGGGCCCCCTTGGGGACTTTTATAAAGGGAATCAATGTGGTAATCCACAACTATCGTTGACATGCATTTTAGGGAAATTTAATTGCGGTAAACTTTGAATTTTCAATTCCCCCCCCTGAGTAAAAATCGTTATTGTACGTGCAGGGGGACATCGCGTAATCCATAACTCGTAATTTGCAGCACGCATTTTGCCACGTAAAAGCGCAATACACAGTGAACTAAGCGGCAAATGGTGCCCAAATAAAGCCGGTAAAACATACCCAAAGGGCCCCATGTTCACACGGTTAAAATTGTGGGGCGTAATTCCCCCCCGAATTCCCCGTGTGGCCGGGAGCGGTGGAGGAGCGGGGGGCCGGCCTTAGGGCCCCCATAGACAGTCATTGCTAGCGGCGGTGACCCCTAAAAAGTGACCTGCCCTTTTATCTCCCCCCTTGGGTTTTTCCCGAGCAGGGAGAGGGATAACATAGTTTCTATGAAAAAATTGTGCTTTCCCTTTGTTACGGGCGGATTCAGCCCGTAAGGGGCGCCTCTGGTGGTAATTACGGAGGAATTACGTCCCAGTTTAACCGGTGAAAAAGGCCAAGAGTTCAATGACCTACAAGGAAATTATATGATTGGGAAGCGGACTCACTTAGGCCATTTTCAAGGTTTAAAAAGGGCCGATTTCGGTCCTTAATTTACGGCCCGAAGGGGCCCATTAGGGGCCGAAAAAGGCCCCATTCATTAGGGTTAATTCCAGTTCCATAGAGAACTATTGATTACGTCCCCTCTCCCGCCCGGAGAATCCCAGGGCGGGGGATAATGACATGTAAATTTTATTGCGGCGTATACCCCGCTGGCAATTCAAGTCAATGTCCCGGCGAAGTCCCGGGGCCCCCCGCTCACTCCCCGCTCCCCCCCCCCCCCGTCCCACGGCGTAATTGCGGGGCGAAATTACGCCCCGAAATTAACCCGTTGTGAAATAGCCTTTATTTTGCAAAACAATGGTTTGACATTCAGATAATGCGCTCAAAAAAAAGTGAGCTATGTGCAATGTGTCCAGACATTCACATAAGATGGCAGTCTGATTCTTTAGTAGAATGAATGCAGTCAGATGTGAAAGGGGGGGGGAAAAAAAAAAGCAAAGATTAGTGTATCCCTTTTCATTTCTACTCAGTCACCGGCTTATTTTCTTATTCTTTAGTTGTCTGATTACTTGACACTGTCACTGGTATTGGAGAATAAAAGGGTGCCCTCCTGTGATATGGTGTTGACCCCAAACTTAAAAATATCTTTCCCCCGCCTCGCCCTCATAATGAAAAGTAATTTTATCTCCTTACTGGAGCCAAAGATTGTGAACACATTAAGTTTTTCCCGTCACCGCTCTGGGAGTTACTGCTGATACTGCTTGAGGTTCTTTAGCAAGCAAATTTCTTTGGTGCCGAGTGAGTCCCAACCTATCAACTCCTATACTGTGCCTGTAGGAGATGATAGGCAGAAGTCACAAAGACAAGATTTCTTGTTATTTGGAGAGGATTGAGTAAATATTTAAATCCCATAGCAAAATTCTGAGCATACGATTCTGTTATTCATGTAAGAAATACAAGCAGTATCAGCGGCTGTAACTGAAACAAGCTCCTCATGGAATAGGACAAGAAAATTAAATGTGAGAAGCGTTTAGATAAAAGTCACACTACGCAGCCCTTATCACGGGGTCTCATCAGAGTGCAATGTTTTAGTTCATGTGATTTGTTGGCAGATAATACAATGTAATTAGACTAGCGTGCTTTATGTGGATATCTTTGCATCTCACGGTTTCTTAATGAGCGCACCTTTTAGTACTATAGTTGTACAAGGAAATCAAATGTGGATAGGCATTCATTTCTTTTTTGTCAAAACATTTGGGTAATTATAGATCCAGTTAACAGGGAATTAAAGGGGTTGTCCAGCAAATAAAAATAACTCTTCGATGGGGCTAGGGTGGGTAAATAAATAAAGAAAAAAAATTTACCTACAGTTCCCCTGCCACTGCCGCTCTGGAGCTTCCAGACAATCTGCTCCTTATGGGCTCTCATACTGATACACAGGAGAGGCTCACACTCTATTCACTTACAATGGAACGCAAACCTTACCTGAAGAACCCAGCAGTCAAGAGAACTTGAGCACTATGACTTTTTTTTTATCCAACATGGCCCAAATGAAGAGTAATTTTTATTTAAGAGTGCGGAAAACTGGGCTTTATGAACCACAAGGTCACCTAGATGACCTTTATGTAATAATGAAACAAAGGACATCTTTTGCTAAGTGAAAGCTTCCACCCATAGGGTGCACCCATTTTCTAAGTCATGTAAAGAGAAACTATTGCCATTTTGGACGTGCCTGCTTTATTAAATAGGGTTTCCAATTAAATCCTTCCTTAAAGGGGTTTTGCCACGAAGTAAAATTCACGTTGGAAGTTTGAAAATTAAATAATAAAAATTTTCCCCACTGCACCATTATGCTGTCACAGCTTCATATTTATGTACTGTTCAATGTTATGTTTTCTTATACTATGTAATGCTGCCACCCAGTGGCTAAAGGGTTCATTGTTTTTATATTCACGTGCCTGCTCCTTTAATTAATTTTCCCATAGTACATTGTTTTTCCTCTTCTCCTCCCTCTCTCTTACATCACGTCCTGTTTCTTCTCTGTCATCCAGCTTGGCTGCAAGCAGACTTACTGATCTTCCCTTGATGTAGGCTTGTGT
>JAODAL010044891.1:0-32456 GCA_025379985.1 Phyllomedusa bahiana | reverse complement strand
AAAATTTTCCCAAAAAAAAAATTTAAGGGAAAAAAAAAAAAAAAAAATTTTTTTTTTAAAAAGGGGAAAAAAAAAAAAAAAACCCCCGGGGGGCCCCCCCGGCCCCCCAAAAACCCCCCCCTTTCCTTGGAAAAAAAAAACCCCCCCAAAAATTTTCCCCCCCAAAATTTTTTTTTTAAAAAAAAAAAAAAAAGGGTTTTTTTTTTAAAGGGAAAAAAAAAACGGGGGGGGGGGGGGGGGGGCCCCGGGGGGGGGGGGGGGGGGGCCCCGAGGGGGGGGGGGGGGGGGGGGGGGGGGGGGGGGGGGGGGGGGGGGGGGGGCGGGGGGCCCCCCCAAAAAAAAATTTTTTTTTTTTCCCCCCAAAATTTTTCCAAAAATTTCCCCCCCCCAAAAAAAGGGAAAAAATTTTTTTTTTTTTTTAAAAAAAACCCCCCCCCGGGCCCAAAAAAAAACCCCCCCCAAAAAAAAAAAAGGGGGTTTAAAAAAAATTCCCCCCCAAAAAGAAAAAGGGGAAAAAAAATTTTCCCCCTGGGAAAAAAAGGGGGTTTTTTTTTTAAAAAAAAAGGGGGTTTTTTGGCCCCCCCAAAAAAAAAAAATTTTTTTTTAAAACCCCAAAAACCCTTTTTTTTTTTTTTTTTTAAAAAAAAAAACCCAGGGGGGGTTTTTTAAAAATTTTTTTTTTTTTTTTGGAAAAAAAAATAAAAAAAAAAAAAAAAAAATTTTTTTTTAAAAAAAAATTTTGGGGAAAAAAAAAAAAATAACCACCCCTTTTAAATTTTTAAAAACCCCCTTCCCCCTTTTTAAAACCCCCCCCCCCCCCAAAAAAAAAAAGGAAAAATTTAAAAAAAAAAAAAAAAAAAACCCCCCCAAGTTTTTTTTTTTTTTTTTTTAAAAAAAACCCCCCCCCAAAAAAAAAAAAAAAAAACCCAAAATTTTTTTTTTTTTAAAAATTTTTTAAAAAAATTTTTTTTTTTTTTCCCTTTTTTTTTAAAAAATTTTTTAAAAAATTTTTTTTTTTTTTTGAAAAAAAAAAAAAAAATTTTTTTTATAAAAATTTTTTTTTTTTTTTTCCCCCCCCAAAAGGAAAAAAAAAAAAAAAAAACCCCCCCCCCCGGGAAAAAAAAAATTTTTTTTAAAAAAAAAAAATAAATTAAAAAAAAGGGCCCCCCCCCCAAAATTTTTTTTAAAAAAAAAAAGGAAATTTGGATTTTTTTCCCCCCCCCAAAATTTTTTTTAAAAAAAAAAAAGGGAAGGGGGAAAAAAAAAAAAAAGGGCCCCAAAAAAAATTTAAAGGTGATTAAAAAAAAAATTTTTTTAAAGGGGTTTTTTAAACCAAAACCTTTTTAAAAAAAAAAAAATTTTTAAAAAAAATTTTTTGGGAAAAAAATTTTTCCCCAAAAAAAAACCCCCCCCAAAAAAACCCCAACCCAAACAAAAAAAAAGGGTTTTTTTAAAAAACAAAAAAAAAAGGCCCCTTGGAAAAAATTTTTTTTTTTTTAAAAATTTTTAAAAATTAAAAATTTTTTTAAAAAAAAATGGAAAAATAAAAAAAAAAACCCCCTTTTTTTTAAAAAAAATTTTTTTAAATAAAAAAAAATTTTTTAAAAAAAAAAAAAATTTTTAAAGAAAAAATTTTTTTTTTAAAAAAAAAATTTTTTGTTAAACAAAATTTTTTTAAAAATTTAAAAAAATTTTAAAACCCGGGGGCCCCCCCCTTTTTTTTTTTTTTTTTAAAAAAAAAAAATTTAAAAAAATTTTTTTTAAAAAATTTTTCCCCCAAAAAAAAAATTTTTTTTCCCTTTAAAATTAAAAAAAAAGGGGGTTTTTTTTAAAAAAACAGGGGGAAAAAACCCCCCCCCCCAAAAAAAAAAAGGGTTTCCCCCCCCAAAAAAGGGGCCCCTTTCCCCCCCCTTTTAAAAAAAACCCCCCCCCAAAAACCCAAAAAACCCCAAACCCCCCCCCAAAAAACCCCCAACCCCCCCCCCAAACCAAAAAAAAAAATTTTTTAATTAAAAAAAAAAAAAAAAAAAAATTTTTTTTTTTTTTTTAAATTTTTTTTTTTTTTAAAAACCCCCCCCCCTTTCCCCCCCCCCAAAAACCCCCCAAAAAAATTTTTTTCCCCAGCCCCCCAAACCTTTTTTTTTTTTAAAAAAAACCCCCCCCCCCCCAAAAGGGTTCCCCCCCCCCCCTTTTCCCCTTTTTAAAAACCCATTTCCCCCCTTTGGCCCCCCAAAAAAAAAACCCTTTTTTTTTTTAAAAATTTTCCCCCCCAAAAAAAATTTTTTTGGGAAAAAAAAACCCCCAAAATTAAAAAAAAGGGGCCAAAAAAATTTTCCCCCCCAATTTTCCCCCCAAAAAAATTTTTTTAACCCCCCGGGGTTTTTTTCCCCCCTTTTAAAAAATTTAAAAAAAATTTTTTCCCCAAAAAACCCCGGAAACCTTTTTTTTAAAATTAAAATTTTTTTTAAAAAATTTTAAAAAAAAAATTTAAAAAGGGGGGTTTTTTAAAAAAAAAAACCCCTTTTTAAAAATTTTTTTCCCCCAAAATTTAAAAAAAAAAAAAATTTTTTTTTAAACCCTTTTTTTAAATTTTTTTTTTTTTTAAAAAAAAAAAAAAATTTTTTAAAAAATTTTTTTTTTTTTTGGCCAAAATTTTTTTCCCTTTACCCCCCCCCCCCAAAAAAAAAAAAAAAAACCCCCCCAAAGGGTTTTTTTTAAAAAAAAAAAAACCCAAATTTTTTTAATTTTTTTTTTAAAATTTTTAAAGGGTTTTTTTTTTGGGTTTTTTTTTTTTTGGTTTGGGCCTTTTTTTTAAAAAATTTTTCCCCCCCCGGGTAAAAGGAAAGGAAACCCCTTTTTTTTCCCCCTTTTTAAATTTTTTTTGGGGTTTTTTTTTTTAATTTTAAAAATTTAAAAATTTTTAAAAAAAAAATTTAAAAAAACCCCTTTTTAAAAATTTCCTTTTTTTTAAAAAAATTTTTTTCAAAATTTTTTAAATTTTTTTTTAAAAAATTTTTTTTTTTTTTGGGAAAAGGGGGCCCCCAAAAAAAAAAGGCCCCCTTGTTTTTTTTTTTTTTTAATTTTTTTCCCAAAAAAATTTAAAAAATTTTTAAAAAAATAAAACCCAAAACCCCCCCCCAAAAAAAAACCCCCCAACCCCCCACACAAAAATTTTAAAAAAATTTTTTTTTTTTTTTTTCCCCCCAAGGCCCCCCCTTTTTTGGCCCCAAAAATTTTTCCCCCCCCCGGGGGAAAAAAGGAAAATTTTTTTTTTTTTTAAAACGGGGGAAAATTTTTAAAAATTTTTAAAAAAATTTATTTTTTTTTTTTTTTGGGAAAAAAAATTTTTTTTAAAAAACCCCAAAAAAAATTTTTTTTTTTTAAAAAACCCAAAAAAAAAAATTTTTTTTAAAAAAGGGGGGGGGGGCCCCCCCCAAACCCCTTTAAAAAAAAAAAACCCCCAAATTTTTTTTAATTTTTTTTTTTTTCCCCCCCCAAAAAAAAAAAAATTTTTTTTAAAACCCCCCCCCAAAAAAAAAAAAAATTTTTTTTTTTTTCCCCAAAAAAAAACCCCTTTTTCAAAAAAAACCTTTTTTAAAAATTTTAAAATTTTTTTTAAAAAATTTTTTTCCTTTAAAAATTTTTTTTTTAAAAAAAAAAAAAAAAAAAAAATTTTGAAAAAAATTTTTTAAAATTTTTTGGGGAAGGGGGAAAAAAAAAAATTGGATTGGGGGGTTTTTTTTTTTTTTTTTTTTCCCCCCCGGTTAAAAAAAAATTCCCAAAAAAAAAACCCAAAAAAAAAAAAGGGGAAAAAAAAATTAAGAAAAAAAAAAAAAAGGGGAAAAAAAAATTTCCCCCCTTTTTTTTTTTTAAAAAAAATTTTTAATTTTCCAAAAAAAAAAAAAAAAAAAAAAAAAAAAAAAAAACCCCCCCCCCAAAAAAAAAAATTTTTTTTTTAAAAAAATTTTCCCCTTTTTTTTTTTTCCCCCCCCCGGGGGGAAAAAAAAAATTTTTTTTTTTTTTTTAAAAAAAAATTTTTTTTAAAAAACCCAAAAAAAGGGGGGGGTTTTTTCCCCCCCCTTTTTTTTTTTAAAAAAAATTTTTCCCGGTTTTTTTTGGGGGGGGGGAAAAAATTTTTTTTATTTTTTTTTGGGGGGGGTTTTTTTTTTAAAACCCCCTTTTTTAAATTTTAAAAATTTTACCCCTTGCTTCAATTTTTTCCCGGGAGGCCCCCCCGGGGAAAGGGTTGGGGGGGAAAAAAAATTTTTAAAATTGGGGTTTTGGGGGGGGGTATTGGGGGGGGGAAAAAAGGGGGCCCCCCTTTTTTTTTTTTAAATTTCCCAAAAAACCCCCCAAAAAAGGGGGGTTTTTTTTTTTTCCCCCCCAAAAGGGGGAAAAACCCCCTTTTCCCCCCCAAAACCCCCCTTTTTTTCCCCCTTTTTTTGGAATTAAAGGAAAAATAGGGGGCCCCAAACCCCCTTTTTGGGAAAGGTGCGTTTTTCCCCATTTTTTTTCCCGGGGGGGGGTTTTTTTTTAAAAAGGTTTCCCCCCCCAAAAAGGCCCCCCCTGTTCCCCCCCTTTTTTGGGGCCCTTTTAAAAAAAAAATTTTTTTTAAAAAAAACCCCCAAACCCCCGGGTTTTTTTGGGGGCCCCGGAAAAAAGGGGAAAAAAAAGGAAAAATTTGTTTAATTTTACTTTTCCCCAAAAATTTTTTTTTTTTCCCCCCCAAAGGGGGCAAAAAAAAAAAAAAACCCCCCCTTTTAATTTTTTTTCCCCCTTTTTGGGGGGTTTTTAAAAACCAAAAAAAAAAAAAAAGGGGCCCTTTTTTAAAAAATTTTTTTTTGGGCCCCCCGGGGTTTTTTTTTTTTCCCCCTTTTTAATTATTTGCTCCCATGCAAACAATCTTGTAAACCCCAAACGACCCCCTTGAAGAAAACCCGCAGGGGAAACAAATTGCGGGCCCCTTTTTCCTGCCCAAAGGGGGACTTAGGGGTACTTTAAAACACCCCGGTCAGGGGAAGTAGTGGGGTTTCCCTTGTAAGTGAGGCTCACTCGGGATAATGGGGGCCGGGGTAATTATCTCTCAAGGTTTTATTTTTCTTTACATGTTTGGCGGGGGAACCCTGACTGTTTTCACAAAATGGCTGCAAGCCCTGCCGGGAAAAAGGGCAGGGGGGAAACTCCCCTTTTTCCCGCCCTCTTACTTTTTGATTGGTCAGCTTCTCTTCTATGGGAAGCTTGAGCAAAAAATTTTTTTTAAACAAGTGTAACACTGCCCCCCAAAACATTTTTTGGGTTTTGTACCCCGTGCAGCCCTGCCTCCCAAATGGGTACAAATACACAGAAAACATTCATATATGTGTCCAAATTTATTACAGTTTTCTGCACGCCCCGGAGCGCCCCCCTTTTCATGTTAGGGGGCAAAAAGAAAGTGTCGAGTCAAATTAACTTTTCCCCCAAACACATTCCTTAAAGGGAAATTAGCCCCAAATCGAAACCCCCTCTCCCCTTTTGGCGCTTTTTTAAACCAAAAAAAGGGTAAAAAAAACCCGTTTAAAAGGGGGAAACGGGCCCGCCCAAAATTTTTTTCCAAAGTTTTTTTATGCCAATCCATAAGGGGGGAAAACCCCCAAAAACAGAAAATTTAGGGCCCTTTTTCCCATTTACTTTTCTTCTCTGTATTGGGGTTCAAAAACCTTTACTTTTGCGAAAAAAAAAAAAACATAGGGGCAGGGAAAACGACATGAAGGTTTTTTTCCGGGCCGGGGCGGGCCTTTTTTTTTTTAAAATTTGCTTTCCCTTTTTTAGTGGTAAAAGGGCGCCCTTAATCTCTGAACCTTTTTTCAAAAGCGGGTCATAGTTTTAGCACTTTCTGCTAAAAAAAGGACACGCGGCTCAGGAAAACCCACCCCCAAAAGTCCCATACCCTTTTTTTCCAAAAGAAAGTAAAGGGGGCCTTTTGGATTCCCCGCCCCTGAAGCTATAAATGCCCCCGGTTTCGTTAACGTTTTAAAAAGAACTAAAAATCTTTAAAATTAAACGGAAAAATTTTTTTTAACATTTTTAAAAATTTTTTAAAAACCCAATTCCCCCACTTGAAACATCTTTAAAATTCTTTTTTTGGGGTTTTCAAAATGGTTTAAACAAAGGGGGGGCCACATGTAGGGAAAACTTTTCTAGGTCAAAAAATTCACATTTTTTTTTTGGGCCTGAAGCGACCAATAAAGAGCGCCCCTTTTCATTTCATAAGCTCTGGAAAAAATTAAAGGGGGGGGCTTTTGATTGGTCGCAAATGGGCAAAAAGGAAAATTTTTAAAGGACCAAGACAGTTTTCCGGGGCCCGCCACCCCAAAAAATTTTAGAGGCCCCATAACATCCTGGGAGCGTCGGGGGGCCCCTTCCCCCCCCGGGGCCCCCCCCAACCCCCTGCTCCCCTCCCCCCCCCCTCCCCGCCCGGGAACACCCCCCAAACTAAACCCCCCCCCCATCCCACAAAACCATCCAACCACCCGCATAATATACAAATTGTTTTTTTTTGGGGGTCACAAGAAAAAAAAATGCAATTGTTGCATGGTTTTTGGATTTAGTTTCTTGCTGGGTTAATACAAGGTCCGAGCAAATACCTCCCTCCATGTCAACCATTATAATGTTTACCAAAGACAAAGCCAGTATTACCAACCAATAATTGGCCCAAGCAAACAATATATAATCTAATAATACCGGGCCCTATCACATCAACCATATACACGGGGATTTTATGTCCCACCATAATGTTATTGACTAAAACAAGTATAGACCAAGATGAGTAGCACAAAACATATCAACCATATACAAGCCACCTAAAATAATACCAACCACATCATCATCCCACCTATCTCCAATATAACAAAACTGAATAATACCGCCATAACTGTTACTGTTTATAAACCATCACCTACCAAAAACCAATATTTTCCATCGCATACAGTGACTCCCTATAGTGTGTATATATCAGGTACACATGTGCCTGCAAATTAGTTTACTTACATTTAAGGGCCCTCAACAGGTGGAACGTCATTGTCTTATTAGTCCGTTCACTCCTCTACCTTCTCTTTACCCCGGTCCCAGACATCCATGAATGGGACTTGCTCCATCCTCTCACTCTGTCCCATGTAGCGAATATACAACACAATCACCAGAGAAATCCTCACTTTTTTTATCCATTTTCCAACTGAGTGCCCCTCCCCCCATGTACAAACTCCCCCTTTATAATGGCCCATAATTGTAAGAATTAAACCCCCTGGGCAGTTACCCGGGGCTCCCCCCAGACCTTCATGTATAGGTACAACCGTTGGGCACCCGGGCGGGTAGGCTAGCATCCACAAGGAAGTAGCTAGGTATCTTGTGGGGAGACGGTAGGTATCTACGGGCCCGCGCAGTATCTAGGTTTCCCCCATGTAAGGCAGAATGGGGGCGCCCTAGTAGCTTTTAGGCCACCCCTGTAGTAGAAAAGTCCCCCCCCGCCCCGTAGTAGGTTCCCACCTGTAAGGCAGAATAGTCCCCCCATTAGGCAAAAAAATAATTCCCCCCCTGTAAAGAATAAGGGGCCCCCTGTAGGCCAGAAATTAGTCCCCCCCCCCCTGTAGATTAAGGGAGTGCCCCCCGACAGGCAGAAATAAAATGCCCCCCCCGTTTAAGAATAAAGGGGCCCCCGTAGGCCAGAATCAGTCCCCCCCCCCCCTGTAGATAGGGCCCCCCTGAAGGCAGAATAAATCCCAACCACCCTGTAAGAATTAGGGCCCCCCTGTAGGGCGATTAGTCCCCCCTGGTAGATTTAAGGGGCCCCACTGTAGGGCGAAAAATAGTTTTCCCCCTGCCCTGTAGATTAGGGGCCCCCCGTAGGCCGAAATAGTTCCCCCCCCTGTAGATTAGGCCCCCCGTAGGCAGAAATAAGTCCCCCCCCCTGTAGAATTAAAGGGCCCCCCCTGTAGGCAGAAATAGTCTCCCCCTTAGAATAATGGGGCCCCCCCTGATAGGCAAATAGTTTCCCCCCCCCTTTCCCCAGGCCCCTGTAGCAATATTTCCCCCCCACCACATTTCCAAGGGCCCCCCATGGAAAGCCCAAATATGTCCCCCCCCCCCTTATCAGGGTCCCTGTTAGCTAATAGTTTCCCCCCCCCCCCCTTTTCAGGGCCCCCCCTTTTTTGCAAATAGTTTCCCCCCCACCCTTTCAGGGCGCCCCCTGTAGGCAATAAGTTACCCCCCCCCCCCCTTTCAGCTCCCCCTGTAGCAATAGTTTCCCTTCCCCTGTGTTCATGCCCCCTGTAGCATAGTACCCCCCCTTCCCCCCGCTTTCCAGGGTCCCCTGTAAGCAATGTTTCCCCTCCCCCTTTCATGCCCCCCTGTAGCAATAGTTTCCCCCCCCCCTCTTTCAGGCCCCCATGTAGCAATGTTCCCCCAACCCCTTTCATGGCCACCCTGTAACCAATGGTTTCCCCCCCCCCCCTTTCTTTTCAGGGCCCCCCCTTAGCAATAGGTCCCCCCCCCCTTTTCAAGGGCCCTCCTGTAGCAATGGACCCTCGCCCCCCTTTCAGGGGCCCCCTGTAGCAAATAGTTTCCCCCCCCCCGGGCCGTGTGGGCACGCTTGAGATGGCCCCCTCCTTCCACCCTCCCCTGTGCCAGTGTGTGCTTGTTTGAGAGGGGCACTCGTCCACCTCCCCAGGGCCATGTGGGGTGCTTGTTGAGGAGGAGCCCTCCCTCCCCCCTCCCCCGGCCGTGTGGGGTGCTTGTTGAGAGGCCTCCTCCACCCTCCTCCCCCGGGCCGTGTGGAGGGTGGCTTGAGGGCCCTCTCCCATCCTCCCCCCCGGGCTCATGGTGGGTGCTTGAAGGCCCCCGCTCGCACGCTACCCCGAGCCGTGTGGCCCCCCCGCTTGAGAGGGGCCCTCTCCCAACCCCACCTCCCCCCGGGCCGTGTGGGGTGCCGTTGAGATGGCCCTCCTCTCCACCTCCCCCCGGGCCGTGTGGGCGCTTGAGAGGGCTCTCTCCACCCCACCTCCCCCCCGGGACGTGTGGGGCCCCTCTCAAGCCCCACAAGCCCGGGGGAGGTGGAGAGGGCCCTCCTCAAACAAGCACCCACATGGGCCCGGGGGAGGTGGAGAAAGGCCCTCTCAACAAGCACCCACATGCCCGGGTGAAGGTGGACAGTTCCCCCTCCTCATACAAGCACCCCACATAGCCCGGGGGAGGGTGGAGAGGGGACCTCAAGCAACCTCATGGCCATGGGAACGGTGGGAGAGGGCCCTCCCTCCCCAAGCACCCACCATGGCCCAGGGGAGGTTGGAGGAGGTGCCCCCCCCACAACTAAACACAACATAGGCAGGAGGTGTGAAGAGGGGCTCCCCTCACTGTAAGGCTGGGCCTGCGCTGTTTTGGTCCCCCCAACAGGTTAAGGCCAGCCTGTTTTGACTAATGGGGGGCCCCCCCACAGTTAAGGGTTGGCCAAATTGGCCACCGGGCACCATCCTCCAGGCTAAAACTCTGGGGAGGAGGTCACACCGGCTCCCCGGGCTGGGCTCCAGCTACGCTCCACAGTGGACAAATCTTCAACTAACATGAGCGCTGTAGCTGAGCCCTGAAGTCGGGACCTATCCTCCTCCATCTGTCTCCGCATGCAGCTCTTCTGACTGTGCCGGCGGCGAGGGATGCCCGGAAACGTTTGAATCCAGTTCAGCTCTGGCCCCATCGGGAGCGGGGCCCTCACGGAATCAAAATTATCTGCCATCCCCCGCCGCACCCACAGGACAGAGAGGAGGCGGCCCGGACTCTGGCAACAGCTGGCGCCCAAGTGCTCCTATTGTAAGTAATCGCAGTCTGCGCGCAGCTGTGTCGGGAACGCGGGGCCCCCCTCCCCCAGCACCGCCCCGCTGGCTGTAACTGAAAGCAGAGGCGGAGCGGCTGTAACGCCCCCTCCCCCCCAGACCTCTCACCATGTAGAGCGCTGTGCTCTAACCACTGTGTAAAAAAAAAAAAACGGTAAAAAAAAAAAAAAAAACAATAAGCGGGCCCTGCGTGAAGCGGGCCCCTTATCTCCGGGCCCGGTACAGGTGTATCGGGTTGTACCCCCCTGTAACGGCGGCCCTGAGTTTTTTTTCATACATTGACCCTAAGTCCAATATTGAAGCGTCCTCCCCTGCTAGGCAAAGCCACCCTCACCTTAAACATGTCTACCCCCCAGTGGTGGCAGCTAAATCCTCAGTCACATACTTGGGAATACTCACTGGTTAATCGCCTGAATCTCTATGTTCCTTAAATTACCCCCCTCCCCATTATTAAACTGATTACAGAACTAGATAGACAGTCAGAATGAGCTCTCCATTACTTGCCTGCTGGCCCCTAGTGCACATGATAAGCTTTCCTAAGCTCTTATATCCCTCTTCTATTGGAGTCACAGACATCAGAATTATCCTCTCTGGGTTTTACAAGATTTATCCGTGGCAACTAGTAAAAGAGGAAAGATTTAGAAAACTTATGATTCCATTCCGGATATTAAGATATCCAGTAACTATACCCCCGGCTGCATACCTCGATATTGACTAGACCGGGTACAAATACTTTCAATATCATCCAAATAATGAGAGGGTCTTGTTACATTTCTAGATGTAAAATATAAGCAAATTGTAGTGACCCAGATTCTGGATGAAGGGTCCTGGATACATTTCTAGGATGTTAATAATATAACAAGTTATAGTGAGCAGGATTTCTGGAGAAGGTCTGGAAACATTTCTAGATGTAATAATATAACAAGTTATAGGACCCCTGGGATTCTGGATAGAAGGGTCCTGATACATTTCTATTGTAATAATATAGACAAGTTTGAGTGACCAGGATTCTAACAGAAGGGTCCTGGATACATTTCTAGATGTAATTAAGTATAACAAGTTTAGTGACCGGGTGGGTGACGGCTGGGTAGTGGATCCCGCCGGAACTCACCGCAAGCGATGAGTAAGCCACGCCCAGGGAACGTAATCTAAGTAGACCCCCCGGTTTTTTCACCAGATCCCAGGAGCGCAAAACGGGATGGACTTGCTGCGGCGTGAGGCTACCAGGTCGTCACCACTGACGTGACTTGCTTGCTGGTGCGCGGACGAGGGGCAGCGAAGGTAAAAACAAGAATCGTAGTCCGGGAACAGTAGTCGTGGGCAAGGCGGTAAGTCAGGGAGGCGGCAATGGTTCGTGGTAGTGAAAGGGCAGGAAGTCAGGGGCAGGCGGCAGAGGTTCGGAGTCGGAAAACGTAGCAAGAGGTCTGGTAAACATGGTTGGGCGTGAACAAACTTAGGGAACGCTTTAGCTAAGGCACGAGGCAAACTAGATCCAGCAGGGAAGTGACGTGGGTGCAAATCTATTATAGGGACAGCGCCGGCAATTACCCAATTACCGGCGCACTTTCCCTTAAATGTATGTGAACGCGCGCGCCATGCGCATTCCGGCCGGCAGGGGACGAGAACGGACTGTGGAGCGAGGCCGTTGAGTGGATGGGACGGGTGGCACCACGATCGGCAGTCCGGTCCGCAGGGCCCCCCGTCCCCGCCGGGGACCCACCGTGGGGAACGCGGGTGCGACCGCGGTCCGTACCACGGACCACGGCGCAACCCTTTACAGGTACACCCCCCTTAGGCCTCCCCACCTTTTTAGGCCGCAGAAATCTGAGGATGAGGTCCCGATTCAGGATATTGGATTCTGGCTCCGAGGGATCTCTCCTCAGGTTCCGAAGCCCCCTCCAATCCACGAGGAAAAACGTCTCCCTATGACCGTTTTACTATCTAAAATGTCCTTTACCACGAAGAATGTCAGTGGGATTCGGTATGGGGGAAGGCGTCACATTCTTCCGAGTGAACCGGTTCAGACCAGAGGCTTAAGGAGGGGGGCGACACATGAAATGCATTGTGGATTCGGAGAGATGGAGGCAAACAGAGCTTGTATGTCACAGGGTTCAACTGCCAAAGAACTTGAAGGGTCCGAGGGAAGCGAGGGCCCAATTTAGACTAGGGACCTTCAGGCGCACATTATCTTGAAGAGAGCCAAAACTGGTCCCCAGGAAGAAACGTCGGGGCAGGTCTTCTCATTTTGTACGCCGAGAATTCATACGGGCGGAGGCCGAAGTAGAGAATTTTCGCGTCTCCTGCCCAGATGGCCATTGATATCCTGCCGGGAGCCACGTGAACCAACCGTTCGGTGGGAAATGATGTGTTGTTGACACGGGGTTCTTCACCGACCACGTCCGAGGCACAGAGGAGGGCATCAGCCTTGTGTTTTTCTCAGCAGGCGGAAATGTATATGAGACAGTCAAACGTGAGAAAAAAGAGATACCGGGGCTTGCGAGGGTTTAGACGTTGGGCCTCTGAAGATACAACACAAATTTTTGTGGTCCGTAAGATGTTGATTGGATGACGGAGCCCCTCCAGCAGATGTCGCCCACTTCCTTCTTGGGCCAACTTGATGGCCAAGAGTTCACGGTCCCCTATGGCATAGTTTCGCTCAGCCGGCGAAAATGCGTCTTTGAGGAAGAACCCACCAGGTGAGAACCTTGCCTTTGGAGCTTCTCTGCGTGAAGGACGCCCCTGCCCCCAAGGAAGAGCACCACCTCCATGGAGAACGTCCTCTCGGATCAGGCCGGACCAAGACAGGGCTTGATGAGAAGGCCGTCTTTGATCCCTTCTCGGCCTCGGAGGCCAGCCTCTCGGGTTGGCATTCTTCCTAGTAAGGGCCCATGATAGGAGGCCACCAAGGTGGAGGAAGTAGGGAATAAATTGTCGGTAATAGTTCGCGAACCCAGGAAGCGCTGTATTGCCCTGAAGACCTGACAGGGACGGGGCCACTGCAGTACCGCGGAGAGTTTTTGCTGGGTCATCTTTAGACCTTCAGCCGAGGGACTATGTATCCAGGAAGGTAGGTGGTCCGATGGAATAAGCATTTCTCCAGCTTGGCTTAACAGACGGTTGCTGCGCAGAATCGTTGCCAGAACCTGGCGTACTTGAGCCCGGTGAGTCCAGAAGTTCAGAGGAGAAAATCAGGATGTCAATTTAGGTACACTATGACACAGGTGTAAAAGAGATCCCGGAAGACATCATGACGAGTTCTTGTGAACACCGCTGGAGCGTTACAGAGCCCAGGGCATCGCGAGATACTACAAAAATGGTCCATCTCGGGTATTAAACCGCCGTCTTCCACTCATTCCCCTCCGAATTCGGATGAGGTTATAGGCTCCTCGCAGATCCAACTTGGAAAAACACTTTAGCACCTTGAGACGGTTCAAAAGCTCTGAGATCAGTGGGGAGGTAGGGTAGAGGTTTTTTACGGTGATCCTCTATTTAGACCCTGTAGTCTATACACGGACGGAAGGGAAACCATCCTTCTTCTGCACAAAGAAAAACACGCTCCGGCTGGGGAGGTGGACTTGCGATGAATCCTTTTGCAGATTTCTCCGAATGTAGGCTGATATGTCCTGAGTCTCTTGCAGGACAGGGGGTAGACCCTCCCCCGGGGTGGACTGGTCACTGGCAGGAGATCAATAGGGACAGTCGATAAGGCGATGTGTGGCAAGCGATCGCGACATCGCATCTTTCTATAGGGAATAAACATCCCCAAAGTCCCGGTACTCGGCGGGCAGGCCTGGCAACGGCTGCGAGCGGAAGCGGAGAAGTGGTAGGCACCGGGCGTGGCACCTCCAAACAACAGTTCTGGCATTCCGGTCCCCAACGCAGGACTTCGCCTGTCTTCATCGAGCGTAGGGGCGTGACGTTGCAGCAAGGAAGCCCCAAGAGATCGCTGAGAAGCCGGGACAGACTGTAGGAACGTGATCTTCTCCTTATGCAGAGCCCCCATACGGAGTGTCCACACGGCCCGGGTTATGTACTGGATGGGGTCACGGAGGAGATCCCATGACCGAAGATATAGCCAGCGGCTTCTCCAAGCCGGACTAAGGATATGCGGAAACCGGGTTTACCAATGAGGCTAAGATGAATTCCCTGCAGACCCCGAATGCAGGAAGGCAGAACTCGGAACGAAGAAACCAGCGGAATCAGATGTCACCTCCACTGGCCTCATCAAACGTGGAGAGTTGGAAAACTGCACCTTAGGACCGCTCTATCCTATGGCTCCTAGGTGTGAGCGTTTCCCGGACGCTGGGGGACGTAGCGGACAGCTTATCGCGGGAAATGGTCCGGAGTGGGCGCAGTAGAGACATAGCTTCTCGGTTCGGCGTACGGTTCAGCTCCTGCTCCGATAACTGGGCACGGTTCACTTGCATGGGTTCCACCTCAGAGGCTTGAGGAGACAGTAATGGAGGATGCTGAAAACCGGGGCCAGATGAAACCGCCGACGGGGGCGTGCAGTGTATCTTCCTTGACGCAGCTCCTCCTGCACTGCTGCGAAACTTACATCCAATACGGTTGCTAGATGAATTATGTTCACTCAGAGAGGAACGGGGAGAGGTCTCTGCTGCCAAAAGCGTCTTTAACCCGGCTGGACAGGCCCTTTTTGAAAGTGGCACAGGGGCGGCAATCATTCCAACATTAGCTCCGAAGCCTGAGTACGGGAAACTGTACCGCATAGTTCACCACGAGAGTCGCCTTGAGAAGGTCAAGAGGGCTGTCTCGAGAGGAAGCACGTGCGGCTCCTCGAAGACGGTGCGGAATCCTGGAGGAAGGACTGTAGATCCGCAGTCACAGGGTCGTTCCTATCCCAGAGGGGAGTCGCCCACGCCAGGGCCTTCCCAGATAGTACATTGTAAAACCACGGCATACCAAATTGATGCAAATTAGAAGGACTTTATTCACACTGCGCAGATACACGCATTAGAAAGTCATGTGAATATAACTAACAAGTTGCTCATATATACAATTGGCAAATAAGAGTAGAGAGAACATAGATGTCAATGTGGACGACGTTTCGGCGAATTCAAAATCTGCGTTGAAAAAACATATAATGATCAGTATATTAAATAACAGGTAGAAATGAAAAAAAATAAAAAAGTGAAAAAATAAAGGAGAAAAAAACAGAAGAAAGGACAATAGATGGGATACAAACATATCTAAAAGATAAGTATCAAATGAAAAGAAAGAGGTGCAGAGGTCAAACACTAGGGTGCAGAGGATAAAAAATTAGACAGCTCATAATAGAAATATGAATTAAACATATTCTCTTACCTGGCAAAGAATGAAGGATCTTATGTATATAGAGAAAATATATCAAGTCCACATGTAGACTATTAGGGAGAAATAAAAGTAATAGTTAAATTGGGTAGGAATATAGATCTATGTAAGTCTGAGAGAGTCAATGAGCATGACATACCTCAGATGTGGGAGAAAGCCACCACTCAAAGCTAATTTAATCCACGGTAATGGAAATACTGGCTAGAAAAGTGGAAGAATAGAATTAGTAATGATGGAAACAATCTAACAGGAGACATGGGAAAAGAGCTGCATAAAGAGGTACCTATGGCAGTAGGAGCGTGTGGACGAGACGTCCGTAGTGTCAGGGGAATTGCCGGCAACTGCTCGCTGTGCGAGCGTCCGGATATAGTCATTGCGCATGCGCAGAAGATCCGCGCATGCGCAGACGCGCAAAGAGACGCGCCGGACAGGAGAAGTTAACGCAGGCTGAGTATCGTCTATGTTACCTTTGTAGAAGGATCGCAGCTGCTCAGTCAGCCAAAAATCCCCCCCCAACACAGGGGTAGAACGAGAGGAAAGAAGATATATGTGGAAGATGAAAGGAATAAAGATCAGGGGATAGGAGGAATAAATAAAAGAATAAAGAAAGGTTGGAAAGCCTAACTAATGGGAAAAGGGGAGTAAGGGGACAGAATAGGAAATAGAGCGGAAATAATAAGAGGATATTGCTATAAAGAGGGTGTAAGACATACTGGTGTTATCAGGAATAGGCGTATATCACAGGAGACAAGTTAGATAAGTAACAACATCATGTGATCTGGAAAACAAGAAATAAAGAAATATTAGAATATTATAATCAACTTAATATTGTTAACTTATTATACAATGGTTATTAAGGCCCCGTGAAATTATGAAACAGAAAGAAGGAAAAAACATTAGATTGCTAGTATTACAAATAAAAACAGGGTAATGACAAAATGTGCAATACTCCAAATGACTACCTGGACTAATAATGATAGCAATATTAGTATTGTACAATTATCATACTCTCTATTCATCCATTGGGTCTCCAGAGACGAAGGTGTGGATCCAGGGAAACGTTCGCGTTTGGAAATGGGTAGCGATACGGTTCCACCGCGCGCGGGAATTGGAATTTGTTCTATTACCTGGAACCTCAATTGTGAAGGGAGATGGTTACATTTTAAGATGTGAGCAGGTACCGGAAGTTAGGTTTCTTTACACCGTACTAGTGGATTTATGTTTGAAAATGCGGTTTTTAACCGGACTGTGTGGTTTGACCCACATATGCCAAACCGCAGGGGGCATTTAAAAGGATAAATAAACCAAAGTTGGTAGCACATGTAAAATTGTCCCTTTATGGGGTTATTGTTCAACTGTGTGAGGGATGTGTGAAGAAAGAACCTTTTTGTCACAGGCCGAGCAATGTCGCGGCAGCTCAGGGACAGGGGGAAAAGTTCCCTTTTTGGGAGAGAAAAAGTCAATTTGTCTAGTCTGAGCCCGTAGTGTACCTACATCTGCTCTAACCAATTGATCACGTAAATTTCTGTCCCTCTTATAGCATTGTAGGGGGGAATTTTGAAAGAATTTCAATGTGAGGATAAGAATTCGTTAGAAATTGGCCAGTGTTGACGTATGATTTGCTGAATTTTGGGGTAAACGATGATATTTAAGAACAAGAGGTACCCGTTGTGTGGTTTGACCGGGATGCCTGGGGTAAAGTGTCAGCGATGGTTGGTCCATTGTCTCAGTATTCTGTCAAGTATTGTCGTAAAAGTCGTTGTGGATAGCCCCGTTGTTGAGAAATCGATTAGACCATCTCTTGTAATGCGAGTTTGACGTGTCTTCAGATTTATCAAACAATGCGGGATTCCCGGGCTAAAAAACTGTGAACGAGGTAGAGATTTCTTTATATAAGGTGAATGATTACTGGAGTAATGGAGTAAACCATTGCGGTCAGTTGGTTTTTTGTATAGATCAGTGAACAAATTGCCTTGGGGATCAGTATTAATGATGGTGTCTAAAAAATTGATCTGTTGGGTATGATAATGTAGAGTAAATTGGAGGTCTGGACAAACAGAATTCATGTAGTGATGGAAGTCCAAGAGTGCTTCCAACGAGCCTGACCAGATACAAAATATGTCATCTAGGTATCTAAGCCATATTATGGCGTGTTGTAGGTATAGAGGATGCGTATAGATGTAGTTGTCCTCAAAGATGGCCATAAAAATGTTTGCATATGGGGGTGCAACATTGCTTCCCATAGCGGTTCCTTTGGATTGAATATAAAATTGGTCCCCAAAGAGGAAGTAATTGTTATGTAGCACTAGGGATAATAGATCAGTGCAGAAATCCACAGCTTGTGGTGTAAAATCATGAGATCTAAGAAATTCGTCGACTGCTCTAAGCCCATCAGTGTGGTTAATGGATGTGTAGAGGCTAATAACATCCCACGTAACTAAATAAAAAGGTGTCTTAACTGGGGAAATGGTGCGTATTTTTTCAAGGAAATTCCCTGTGTCTAACAGGAAAGAAGGGACAGTGCGTACCAATGGTGTGAATATTTTTTCCAAGAAAATTGAGAGAGGGGAGAGAATAGAGTCGGTGGAAGCCACTATTGGGCGGCCAGGAGGTTTTATCGGGTCTTTATGTATCTTAGGTAAGACATAAAAAACTGGCGTAATGGGGTAATGGTTGGTGAGGAAATCACTTGTGCGAGTGTCAATAATGCCTGAGGCTAGGTAATGTTGAATTTTATCTTTGATTAAGAGGCTGATAGAGGTAGTGGGATCTTTAGTCACCGGTTTATATGTAGTTGTGTCAGACAGCTGTCGTTCTATTTCGTTAAGATAATGATATTATCACCTCTAACACGCTCAATCGGCACCACCCTTATCCACTGGCTTAATAACGATATCGTTTGTATTACAGAGATCTCTTAAAGCCTGTTTCTCTGTTGCTGTTAGGTTAGAGCAGTATTTTAGTTGGCCAGAAGAAATATCAGTCATAAGTGTGGATATGTCTCTTTGTACTAATTGGACAAAGGTCTCAATTGGGTGGTAACGCGGTGGTGGGTTAAACTTAGATTTTAATCTAAGGTTTAGACTAGAAATAGAGAAAAGGGAAGTCTCTGTATCCGTTGTAGGGCCTCTGTCAGGTAAGCTGTCGAAGTGGGCTTTTAAACGAATCGATCGAAAAAAACGATGTAAATCTTCCTCTAAGGTAAAGGTGTCAAATGTCGTGGTGGGACAGAAAGACAATCCTTTACTAAGGACAGACACTTCAGTATGGGTCAAGTTACGGGATGAGATGTTATGTACGAGTGACAACTCACCTGTGACCTGGTGAGTACACGAGGTGGTATTCCTCCTCCTCCCCCTACGTATGGGTCGTGTCGTTGGAATCCTTTGGGTCGTCTTCCACCCCGTCCTCTCCCTAAAAAAGGAACTCTAGTACCGGTATTAGACTGGTCACTGTCAGATCCAGAAGAGGTATATCTGTTGGGATAACGGAAGGGTGGGCGAGAGGAAGATCGAGAGGTATCTTGCCACCTATAAACAATATCATTCAAGTAGTCCTCCGTATCACGAAGAAATTTATGCCGTTTCTTCTGTTCGTTGTGGAGTTTGAAATCCGAGATGGTTTTGTCAATTTTTTCTTTGAGAGTGGTCCACTCTTCCGGGGTGGTGAGGGAGCTCAGTTGCTGTTCAATACTGGTTATTTTGAGTGAAGACTCCGCGAGTTTAGTTTGGAGTGTCTCAATGGTTAACAAGATTAGATCAAATGAGCACTTGTTCAGTATGTTTTTAAATTTATTACAATAATCAGGATCGTCAGAAAAGATAGTAGGTCTTAAATTACATCTGAGACCTCTAGGGATACGTTTAACACGGTGATATTCCGTTAAGGTTGCTGCATGGAGTTCATAAGCCGTGAACTTCCGTAGCTCTTTCTCGTAATCCCTAGTTCTGAGTTCAGATGAAGGAATTTGTAAAAATTCTCTAGATATATTCGAGTTAGAGATAATACGTTCTGCTTCAGTATCAGAATAGGCAAATACTTCGGACGTCATTAGATATTAAATAGGAAATAATGGGTGCAACAACCAAAGGGAGTCAACAGTAATACAGATAAAGGTTATGCACACCTGGGATTAATCAGGAGAAGTGGGTGCTATACGTGGAAAAATATGTCTATAGTAAATTGTAAAACCACGGCACACCAAATAGATGCAAATTAGAAGGACTTTATTCACACTGCGCAGATACCCCATTAGAAAGTCATGTGAACATACTAAACAAGTGCTCATATATACAATTGGCAAATAGAGTAGAGAGAACATAGTGTCAATGTGGACGACGTTTCGGGAATTTTCCTTTATCAAGAAACATCTGCGTTGAAAAACATATAATGATCAGTATATTAAAATAACAGGGAGAAATGAAAAAATAAAAAAGTGAAAAATTTAAAAGGGGAAAAAAAAAGAAAAAAAGACAAAAAGATGGATAAAACCATATCTAAAAGATAAGTATAAATGAAAAAAAATAGGGTGCAGGGTAAACAATAGGGTGCAGAGATAAAATTGAACAGCTCATAATAGTAATATGAATAAAATATTCTCTTACCAGGCAAAGAATGAAGAATCTTATAGTATATAGAGAAAATATATCAAGTCCAATGTAGACTAATTAGGGGAAAAAAAAGTATATTTGTTAAAATGGGTAGACTATAGATCTATGTAGTCTGGAGGAGTCAATGGGCATGACATACCTAGATGTGGGAGAAAGCCTCCACAAAAGCTAATTAATCCACGGTAATGGAATACTGGCTAGAAAAAGTGGAAGAATGAATTGTAATGATGGAAAATCATCTGAAAAGGAGACAGTGTGAAAAAGAGCAGCATAAAGAGGTACCTATGGCAGTAGGAGCGTATGGACGAGACGTCCGTAGTGTCAGGGAAATTGCCGGCAACTGCTCGCTGTGCGAGCGTCCGGATATAGTCACTGCGCATGCGCAGAAGGTCCGCGCATGCGCAGACGCGCAAAGAGACGCGCCCGTGTCAGGGAGAAGTCACGCAGGGCAGAGTAAACGTCTATGTAACCATGTAGAAGGATCGCAGTCTGCTCAGTCAGGAGGTAGAAGAGAGGAAAGAAGATTATATGTGGAAGATGAAAGAAATAAAGGATCAGGGGATAGGGGAATAAAATAAAGAATAAGGAAGGTTGGAAAGCCTAACTAATGGGGAAAATGGGGAGTAAGGGGGACAGAAATAGGAGATAGAGCGGAAGGAATAATAAAGAGTTACTATAAAGTAGCGGTAAGGACATACTGGGTGTATCAGGTAGGCGTATATCACAGGAGAACAAGTTAGCTAGATAGTAGGCTTCACACTAAGGCACTGTAACGATTCTGGAGGTGGATCCACTGGACCACGCAGGCAGATGCTTAAGCCCTAAGGGAGTGGAATCAAGCGGGAAAGCGGTCTTCACCAGAGCCCGCTTCAAAGCGGGGGAAGGTCCCGCTGCGGCGGCGTGCTCCACCAGGTCACCACACTGGCGGGGATTGGCTGCGGTTGGCGGCCCAAGGGTGCGAGGGTACAGGAACGGCAAGCAGGCTTCGTAGTCGAGGACGGACAGAAGAGTCAGGACAGGCGGCTATGGTTCGTGGAGGTAGACACGCAGGTGAGTCGGGGCAGGCGGCCAAGGTTCGAAGCACGGTTGACGTAGAGAGGGTCGGTACACAGGAAGGCAATACTGGAAAGCTCAGGAACACTTTAACCTATGGGTTTGAACACCAAGGATCCGGCGAGAGCCGGCAGGAAGTGACGACTAAATAGGTGCAGTACCGGCAAATGTATCCAATTAACCGGCGCACTGCCCCTTTAAATTCAAATCCGCCGGGCGCGCGGCCTCTTAGGGGTGGAGCTACGCGCCGGGACACGGAAAGGCAGCCTGAATTGCGGAAGCGGTGGCGGGGCAAGTGCATGGCGCGTGGTCCGGGTGTTAACAGGTTGGCAGGCGCCGGTCAGAGGAGACGTTTTTCCTCGTGGATTGGAGGGCTTTCGGACAGCCTGAGGATGATATCCTCGGAGCCGGAATCAATATCCTGAAATCGGATTCATCCTCAGATTTCCTCGCGGCCTAAAAAGGTGGAAAGAAGCCTAAGGGGGGGGGGTATGTAATGGGTTGCGCCGCGGTCCGTGGTATGGACCGCGGTCGCACCCGCGTTCCCCACGGCGGGTCCCGGCGGGGGGACGGGGGAGCCCGCGGGACCGCAACTGCCGGTCGTGGCGCCACCCGTCCATCCACGCACCTGGCCTAGCTCCCGTCGGTCCTCGTCCTCCTGATGGCAGGAATGGACATGCGCGCCCCTAGCGCTTGCTGCGCCGCGTTCAGTTACATTTAAAGGGACAGTGCGCCGGGTAATTGGGTAATTGCGTGGCGCTGTCCCTATATATAGTTTGCACCCACGTCACGGACCGCGCCGCAACCGTTTACTCCGGGGATTCTGGAGAAGAGTCTGGTATACATTTCTTGATGTTATAATATAACAAGTAGTATAGTGACGGGATTCTGGAGAAAGTCTGGATACATTTCTAATATGTAATAATATAACAAGTGATAGTGACCAGGGATTCTGGAGAAGAGTCTGGATACATTTTTAGATTAGATATAATATATAACAGGTTATAGTGACCAGGATCTGGAGAAGGGTTGGATTTGGTTCTTCACGAGCGCGGCCAAACCCGCGGTTGGAAGAACTCTCCTGTCAATTCCTGAAGGGAGTTCACTGCGCGGCGGAGACAGCGAGTTTGTGTTTTTTTATTATATACTTTTTTTTGGCCCGGTCGACGAGGTTTGGCCGCGGGAACTGCGGTGAGAGCCGCAGCTAAACCCGCCGCCAAAACCGTCGTGTGAACAGGGCCTTGAAGTGCGCAAGCAACATCACTACCATAGTTGGTATTCACGGACATGCTATTCATAGGTTCTAGTCACGGATATGCTATTCATAGGTTCTAGTCACGGACATGCTATTCTAACAGCTTTTATTGTGTTTTAGCCTGCTGTGATGTGTATGTAATCACTGATAATACAACAGTAACTCTGTATCTCTCCCCGACTGAGAACGGGATTAATGCTAGATGCTGAATTGGTTTAATTATTTTATATTATTTAATTATTACCATATTTTTGGATCATAAGCTGCACTTAGGATTTAGAAGAGGAAACTAGGGGAAAAAAAAGAATTTGAAGTAAAAAGTTCGGACTGAAGTGTAGTTCTTATTGGTATCATTTTGGGATAGATGCGACTTTTTGATCACTTTTTATACCAATTGTTGGGTGGGATATGCAATAACCAAAAAAAACACAATTTTGGCATTTGGAATTTTTTCCTTCTACAGTGTTCAGCATATGGGATAAATTAGGTTCAGCGCATGGGATAAATTACGGACGTGGCTATGCCAAATATGTGCAACTTTTTATTTTTTTATTTGTAAAATTGCAAAAATGGAGGGATTTAAACTTTAGTATTTCCTTTTTACTTTTTTTCTTTTTAATTTAAGGCTATGTTCACACAGCGTCTTTCAGGACATATTTTGGTTGTAATTGCGCTCCAAAGTGCCCCAAAATACGTCCTGTAATTACGGTTATATAGTTCTCATAGGAGGACGCTTGATTAGCTGCTGTCTTCCCCCACGTATTGAGCGCGTGGGAAAGAAGTAATGGCAGGTGATAATGAAAGTGAATGGAGGCAGCCACCCTCTGCGCTTTAGAAGAACGCGACTGATCAGGTATGTGCGCAAGCGCAGGTGTGAACATACCCGAATACTTAGTCCCCCATAGGGTACTTAACCACTCAATGGGGGCAGAAGTCTTGTCCTATAATTTCAGCAGTACTATTCTATTACTTTACATAGCATTTTCTTTCCTACATTACCTATGACACCTTGCTATAGGTGTAATACTTATTTCTCTCAGCAAAATGCAAATACATCTATATAATTTATACAATGTGATTTTCTGGATTTTATTTTGGATATTCCAACTCTCAATGTTAAAATTAACCCACAGTTATAATTATAGACTGTTCGTGTCTTTGTTAGAGTGAGGAAACTTACACAATCAGCAAGGGTTCACTGTTCCTTCACTGTATGGCCCCGTTCATACGACGGATTTGACTGCGGCCAAATCGCGTCTACTTTATTAACATGGTTTCCTATGGGAAACCGCTTAATTATTCACACTTCCGCGGGTTTGGCGCGGCTCGGGGGCCGCGGCCAAGCCCGCGCGTGTGAAGAACTCTCCTGTCAATTCCTGACAGAGAGTTCTCTGCGCGGCGGCCGCGGCCGTCACTGCGGGTGGTGCGTGGGGGCAAACCCTCGGCGCAAGCCGTGCCCCAAATCACGCCCCTCCCGCGGCGAGACCACGCCCACCACCCGTGCCGCAACCAGCGTCATGAGACTGGCGACGTTTGTGCCGGGTACTACGAGGTTTTTGGCCCCCTAACCCAGGCCACCCCCACCCCCCACCCGTCCCCCCCTTACCAGCGCCGGAAACCCGCGGCCAACACCGTTGTGTGAACGGGGCCTATGGTGGATGCTGGTTACAAACTATTGTGTATAGTATAACTATCTGTCTTATACCCAAAAATGTTGGGAGGTTGAATATGGCAAATTTTTCTAAATTTTTGCAACATTTCTTATCTTTTTTACATAATAACAAGCGGATTGTTTCACCAAAAAATATCACTAACTGATCCATCTAACCACGGCTGAGTTCAGTGATGCGCATAATCAGAGGGGATTCCCCTGCTCCATGGGGTCATCCTGACTCCCAGTGCCCGGTGGAGCCCGGAGCATGTCTGTACAGTCAGCCCTTGGAGACCTGGAGTGGCCCAGGCTGACTGTATAGCAAACCTGCTGTCAGGGTACCTTGTGTGCTGCCCTGCAACTTATACAGGACACAGGAGTATGCGCTGATCAGGTGACCATAAACATTCGGCCGTGAGTCGGCCCCGTGGTAAAGCCACCTTGATAAGTGATTGAATTCATAAGATGTTATGACTTTTATTATTTTATGAAGAGTCAAGTGTTTCTGGTTATAGTAAGAAAAGTCTCTGGGTGACATGTATGAAACTTGGCGCCGACACCCTGGTTCTAAATCGATATAGAGGAGTGTAGAACGCGACAGTATATATGAACCTGTCATATGTGGGGTCATAAATCAGGCGTGTGGCTTGCCTTGTATAACATAGCACATCTTTGGCTCATAGCATAGTAATAGTTAATTTATACTTAGGGGTATAATCTATCCTCGAGCACTGTAACCCCAGCTATGGGGTGCACTCTGGCCTGTTACACCCGATTGTCATGAAAAACCAGGCCCCAAACCACATTTCATATATTCAATAATCCTGAACCTGATGAAAAAGATGGCCGCCCTAATCCTTCCCTAGGCCCCACCATATACTGTATATTCTACAGACTCTACACAGAGCGATAGACTTCAGGCTTTTATTACTATTAATGTGGATGATTCTGATGATGAGAAACCAAAATTTAAATTTATCAGAAAAAATTAGCTGTAATCCAGATCTGTCGTTCCTCCCTGAGAGCACAAAAACCACTTTCATACATTCAGGCGCATTATACACTGAAAAAAAGATGAGAAGATGAACTTTGACGCATTCAATTCATACATGTCTAAGGGAGCGGCTACGATGTCTAATGCACCTAATGAATGTTTTAGGCGCATTGTTCATAAGACTCAACACTTTCTAATGCGAATAACATGAGGGGGCGCTCTGGAGGCGTCGCACCACTCGTAATATTAGACACATCTATGACTGGGGTTCGGCAAAACCAGGCGCATTACGGCTCAGACAGGCAGAGCTATTCCAATGTGATCTGCCTGAGCCTGAGGAGTCGCAGTGGAGCTAGGTTTGCCGTTAGGGAAAAAAATGTCCAATATTTCTCACCTTCAACCAGTACAATGATAAAAAGCAATTTCTGATAATTATCAAACTATAAAAAATTAAATTATATAAATTTAATAAAAAATATGTTATATAAAATTAATATGAAAATGTATAATTTCCCAAAAATATAAAAATATCTCCTATAAAATGTAAATGTACTAGATTCTAAAACTAATTTTACATGAAATAACCACTGATGATGTTCAGATTTTTACATGTTTAATTTTTACTACATTAAATCTTAAATGTTTTTCTTGCTTGCTCTACCCTTTATTCTACATACAGCAAGAGGCCTGGCACAGCACAGGTATTGCTGGGATTGTGGTTCATAAGCAGGGATCAGCCACCTAGTTTCTATCACTGAATGCTATTCTACATGACTTCTCTTATTTCCTGCATATCTATAGGCCTTTTATTAACATGTGGATGGAGCATTACTATGAGCTAAGGGTTCCTAAGTTCCGTACTGCGCCAAACACACCGGCGAGGGGGGGGGGGAACTTTACACACCAGTTATGGCGCACAAAAATCAATTTCACACATTAGGCGCATTATACACGGAAAACGAGACTTGACGATTCACTTTGATGCGCCTTCATACAGGTCTAAAGGAGTAATATATGTAATGGGATGTGAGGGGTGTAAAATACAGTACGTGGGATGTACAAGTGGTCTCCTTAAAGTTCGCATCAGGCGACTCATATGTCTTATGCAGTAAAGTGTGAGCAGTTTAAGACAACAGCTTTGTCAAAACACTTTGCGGAGAAACTTGGAGTTGATATGAGTAGTCTTTCCTTGACAGAAATAGAATGGGTTAGACGGGCACCACGAGGTGGAGATCTACATAGAAAAATCTTAGCAAGGGAGGCCTGGTGGATATTGCACCTCGATACTCATACACCAAAAGGTCTCAACATTAGGCAAGATATACAATATTAAATAATTAGGTAACTTTGTAGTTGTTGTTATATTGTTGTTTCTGTTTTTCTAATGATTGATTGTTTTGAAATTTTTTTTTAAAGTTTGCTAAATTCCGCCCCATTTGGAGCAGATATAAAGAGGGCAGGTAACAAGAGTTAGGTAGCCATGAGTAAGGGTCACGTGAAACGCGTCGGCGAGTTCTCTACAATAGCCCAACAACTGGGAGTCTTGTGTATGCATTATTGGATCTTAAAATGATTTAATAAATAAATACAGCTGAACAGCTTTTTTAACATAGCCCGGTCTGCAACTGCTTCTGGAAACGTCGGATTGAATGAGTTAGAGCACTGGTCTACAAGGTGACTTTCTATTTTGAAACTTGCTTGGGCCTGGCACCCAGAACCGTGCTCCTCCTCCGACGATTGAGTGAAGCTGCAAAACATGCGGTGAGTGCTTTACCGTTTTGGCTATGTATTTACTTCATACATGTCGCCCCAGGTTTGTTCTTAAGTTGAATTAGTATGTAAGTTGGAACAGCTATATTTATTAAATTGAACTCCAGCACTAAGGCCTCGTTCACACGGCTTATTTCTCCGTGGATTGGCGCCGTACTCCGCGCCGGATTTGCGCTGCAGTACGGCGCCAATCCGTCGGAGTAATTACGGTAATCCACTGTTCCATAGAGAACAGTGGATTCCGTCGCATCCTCCACAGCTGGCGAATCCGCCGCGGGGGGAGAAAGTGAAAAATGAACATTATTTTTACGGGCCGCGTACGCGCTGTAAACAATGCATTGTCTATGGGGCCGGGAGGCGCGGCCCCCGCCGCGCTCCAGCCCCCGCCCCCTTCACGCCACCTTAATTATGCCGGATTTGTTAGAGCGCAATCCAGGCTCAACAATATCAGCGTGAATAAGCCGTGTGAACACGGCCCTAAAGGTTTTTTTTTTGTTTCAGATGGTTTTGCTGCTGTTGTCTCTGTTAAGGAAGATATACCTCATTTTCACAGGTTGATGCTGAGGGTGCTGGAACTTGTTGTTTCACATGCTACAAAACTGCTGTGGAACTTGGAACTACAAGTGCCAGCACAGCCCATAGTCTCCGTTTGTAACTATTGGACGGGTGTACGTCAGAATGGTGTATGTCGGGGACTGCCTGTAGTCCTGTACTGGTATTAGTTGAGTAATAGTTTATATTTTTGGCTCTATTGGCAATTTTAGTTTGTCTACGACTACATTGGCCTCAGTCAGACCACTTTAAACTTGGTCTGGATTGATATATACTGTTTTGGCCTCCCTATTGGCGATACTCATTCATAAATCATACAAATCCTGGTGCGACGCCTCCTTAGAATTGCAGCTTGTGCAGTTTGGCGTTGACTGTTCACTAGTGTTGAGGCGGATTAGGTTGTGGTCTCATCGACATCGGCCTATAGTCGATAGTTCGGCCACCATCGATAAGGTTTTTCGAAGTGATAGTCGATCATTCTCCGATGACAATTAAAGTCTATGGAGAGAGAACAACAACCTTCATTCTTTACACCCAAACAGGGCTGGAGAAGCTGGAATTAACAGCCACAACAGTCAAATGGATACCAGCAAAAACACTTAGCTATAAAAGTCACAGAAAAAAGTACACACCATTCACTAATCCCTGTCTCGTACCACAGCATGGACCCTTTAAACCTGCATCACCCCACAAATTAAAAAGTGCCGGAAGGCAGTATTATTGGAACCAATCTTCTTACTTGAACTGGACATTGGACTTACCTGTCCTGGGAACGCAGCATGACCCTAAAAACCTGCATGACCCACAGATTAAAAAGTGGAGTGCCGGAAGAAAGTAGTCTTTGAAACACCATTTTAGTTGAATGGACATTGACTATTATGGTCATGGACGCAGTAGGGACCATTAAACTGTCTGACCCCAGATTACAAAAGTTGCCGGAAAAAGGAGTCTTTCAACCACCATTTTAGTTGAATGGGACATCTGACTATACCTGTTCCTGTGCCACAGCATGAGCCCCAAAACCTGTGCATGACCCCAAGATTAAAGTGCCGGAAAAAAGGAGTCTTTCAACCACCATTTTAGGTTAGAACTGGCATTGGACTATGGCTGTTCCTGTGCCACAGTATGACCCAGAGACGGAGTACAGTGGGTGCGGTGAGAGCCAGGTGGGTAGTCATCTCTATTAACACGCAGGTTAAAATGCCATGATGTCGCAGCAACGAAAAACTGTCGTTTGCTGAAGCAGAGTGCGGAAGTGGAAAGTGTGAGAACTCCAGCTTCCTCTGTACACAGTCAATACCAGGGTATGGCGCGTATGCGCTTGCCCCTCCGTAATGAGTGTGGAACCAATGAGCTTCACTTGGAAATACTGTGGTTAAAGCTCCTGTTACACCCAGTGTGCCCTTTTTCTTGGCATTCTTTTCTCATTTTACTCAACGTGCTGGAGGAGAATGGTCTCTGTACTTTGTTCTTTGCCGTGCTCCATATCATGTCCTCTGAATAACCTACATCTGGTCAACGTTTTCTGTACTCCCTTGTACAATCAGAGGAATTTTATTAACAGCTATTTGGTACATGCAAGTTTTTTTAGTTGTTTAATTGTTAGAAAACACATATTTTAAAATCGGATTGAATCACCGTGTCTTGTTTCTCTTTTTTTTTAATTATATTTAATTGGGTTGTCTCAATACAGGGATTGATAGCTATGTTAAAATCATGCAAAAACAAGTCTTTTGCAATATGTGTCCATTACCAGTTGTCCTACCTATCCTGTTCTGACAGCACCATCACCCTTGAGCCCACACTTGACAATTGTGAAGAACAAATTCTGTTAG
This sequence comes from Phyllomedusa bahiana, assembly GCA_025379985.1. Lineage (NCBI taxonomy): Eukaryota > Metazoa > Chordata > Amphibia > Anura > Hylidae > Phyllomedusa > Phyllomedusa bahiana. Next base: position 3,548 of record JAODAL010044891.1, on the reverse strand, counting down.
AAACAACATTTGAACCAGTAGTAAAGCTGCATGTCAACAGCAAAATGCCCCCAAAAAATTCAAAACATGACCCATGAAGCCATTTTTGGACAAATGGTGAGAACAAAGGTCCTGTTCTAGAAACAACATTTTATTTATAATAGGACCTTTAGTATAGCCCGCAAGTCACAGCAAAATGCCCTCAAAAATACATTGCCAGGCAAGGGATGTTGCTCCAGCCTACCGATCTTAAGTCGGCCAGCCAATATAGCCCGTTCTATCGCATAGCTCCTTGCCTGGCGACAAGGTTCTTGTCACCCAGCCAGCGCTCGGGTGTCCTCCGATGCGGAGTAGCCGTCCACACCAGCTCCTGACCTGTGGTGTGTGACGTCTCCAAGACAGATTTAATTTCAAAACGGCCTTGTTTTCTCTGGGCACTAGACGCCACCAGAGTACCTGTGTGAAAGAGCCCTTGCACCATCCCAAGCGGTTGTTATGAAGAGTGGGCGCCGAGCCTGAGTAGCCCACCGAGTGCACCCCCATCAGATATCCACCCAGCTCACCCAGTGAGCTGTCACAGAAGATATAGCGGCCTTGGCCGGCTTACTAGCCATGGTCGGTGGTGAGTGGACTTTTTCCGGCCACAATATGCAGACACTGCGCCTTTGAAATTTTAGATGACACGTGGCAGGGCCTGCCAGGGCAGGAACGGCTTTTCTGGCAAAGACATGCCTGTCGGCATCTGGTATAGGGGGCAGGCAAGGCTCATGACTGTGGCAAGAAACCAATCTGTTCCACTCAACGGAAAGGCAACATTCCCAAGGCCAAATAGCTGCAATGCCCCGACCATTCAGTCTTTTGGCTTTGGATGGTTTGGGTTAAAGTTTTCTCTGCTCCCAAACCTGGAAAACAGAAGGCTGTCTGCTAGACTGGCCGCTGTACGGTGTGCAGGGTGTCGTCAAAAACTGGCGGAAGGAGAAGGGGTAGGATGGTCTCTGGAGTGCAGAGGTAACTATGCGACCGGTGGAGCTAAGCGGAGGCTGATCCCTGATCATGACTCTGAGAGACAGGGCAGCTGAGAGAACTGCTTGGTGGTGGCGGAGGAGAGGGAAAAAGGCGAGACAGAGGGGTGACAGTGTTGGAGGCCCTGCTCGGTCGGCCTTTTTTGTCCAAGTGTTCCTCCATTTCAAACTATGCATTCGCTGCATGTGACTAGACAATGTTGGTGTAGGTTAACGCATAAAGGTTCTTGCCTCTACTTCTTACGTTAACTTACGGCAAACGGCGGCATATGACAAATCGCTGGGTGAATCAGAGGCTTGCACAATAAAGCCCAGGCTTGAGAGTCCTGGCCTTTTGACGGCGATAATCGAGAGCGGGTTTTGCGCTGACCGAGTGGCTGGCGGAATCATATCAGTGGACTTCTGCGACCAGCCCACATTCCTTATTGTGGCGGGACCTCATATTGACACTACCCCCATCGTCCTCCCTTGTCCACTTGATGAAGCGCTTTGCAAAGCAAATTCTGCGGAAAAGAACCAGGATGGATCAGCAATGTCGCCATCATCATCATCATCAACACAGGTGACTGGTCGGCCTGACTTTCTGCATCCAAAGCTGCGGCATACAAGCAAGAGGCCTGCAAGGCGTTGCCGACCGCCCCGGGATTTTTGCTGCCGATTGACCGGGCTACCTTCCTCCTCCTCTGATGGCACAGTAACTGGGCGTCAGATCGCAGACAAAATCATCCTCTAGAATCTTTTAACATTCTTCTGACCCCAACGCAATTAGTCAACAAAGGAGTCATTCAGACAATGGATTATCCCACAGTGGTGGGTAACACGAGTTTGACAATTGTCCAGCTTCATTTGGACGGATCTGATGATGCTGATGACGACATTTGTGGGCCAGTGACTAGGGAGACGAGGATGTAAGACTGCTGGATGCAGGTTGCATTAACCACTGAAGGACAGATTGGTGACGCTGTTCTTACTAGAGATTCACAGGGCCCTCGACCCAGCGATGACAGGCCTGACGGTCCTGCAACTGACGATCCGCTGGCATGCGAGATGTTCCGGCCAGCACTGGAGGATCACCTTCTTCTCTCGTACCTCTCCCACCATGGTGCTATCCCCCCTATGCTCCCGCCGCTTTACCACACCTGCATGATTCGCTACAATTTCAAAATATAAAATTTGAGAAGGTATGCGAATAGGTTTTGGAAAGTCACTTATAAAAGACGGCAAATCACATCACTATTCTCAAATCCCTCTAAACAAAAACAAAATGATGGATTCAAATTTAACTGCAAGTTGTCTCTATCAAAAAAACTGGACTGGGCAAAAGTGCAAAAAACACGTACCCTTTTTATTTTTTCATAATACACGGTTTTTTTTTGCCCCTTTAAATTTCACCTGTGGTGACTATAAAAACTGTTTTCCCAGTTTTAATGAAAGGGGGAAATAACCAAAGGGTTTAAATTTGGTAAAAAAAAAATGAACCCCCTATCAAAAAATGTAAAAACCGGATAATAAAGTAGATTTTTTGCACCTAACCCCGGGGACCGGGCAGTTACTAAAAAATGAGTTACCTAATAAAAGGGTCCAGGCGCCAAAATATCCGGGAAAAAATTTCAAAAAGCAAATGTTAAAATAAAAGATATTGCAGTGCAATTTCAACACAAATTTTTGGGTTTAAAAATTTTTAAACCAGTTTCTTTATAGATTTTGTCGTGTTCCCCCCGCGGGGGCCCCCCCCCGCCCCCCGTATTTTAAACAGCGGTAGATGCACCTTTTAAAATTTCTCTAACTAACTACATAAAATCTGCCAATCTCAAAACTAACTAAATTTTTAAAGGCCCCCGCTAATAGAGGGGGTTTTTTTCCCCCCCCTCTTGCAAAAAAAAAAAATTTTTCCTGAGCTTTTTGGGCCCAAAAGCAGGGGCGCAGGGCCCCCTACCCATGAACGCTGAGAAACACTAAAGGCTGAACAAAAAACGCGGTTCTATGTAAAATGGGGTCTTTTGGTTTTTTTCCCCCCACCCTTTCGCAACCATACCCCCTCCCGCAAAACGTCGCACACACATTCACCCCCTCATTCTGAAAACTGTTTTTGCTGGCCGCCAAAATTACGGGAACCCGCCAAAAGGGCGCAAATTTTAAAAATTTGATCCCACAGATTTAAACCCTTTAATTATCGCATGATTTTAAAAAATTTCGATCACCAAAAAAACCCTTTGCCATTTAAATTTTTCCCGATAATAATCGCTAAACCCACTACTTTTTCCCCACACCAAAGGGAGGGGGCTTTTTGAGGGGGTTTTGGGCTTAAATGCGGAAAGAAAAATTCGCAGCCCCCTTTTTCATACACCCGCCCTTTTGGTTTCCAAAAAATACATTGTCGGACCCCTTTTTTAAAAGGCTCGGGCTAAATGTCAATAGGGGGCTAGGGCTTGCGGGGAAAGGCTAGGATAATTTTTTTAAATTAGGGGGTTTTTTTGTAAAAGGGAAACCAAATACAAAGTAAGGGGGATAAAACATTTTCAGCTTCCCCCCCACTTTGCAAGCGAA